>MU186865.1:104211-114676 GCA_016904865.1 Pissodes strobi
GATCTACAGGGAGAATAACCAGGAAGGGCGGCCGTGATAACTTGATCACCGTATCTCAAAGAGTTGGAAAGTACAATAATCATAATCGAGGAAAATAAATTAAAAGCTACAAGGAATCTCTGACAAGAATAAAAAAAGAAAAACAATGAAAAGAAAAACACAAATGAAGAAAGACCAAACGTTACCAAAAGGCAGTATCGAAAACGTTTACCATGTAACTGGTCAGATGAGTCAAATGACGTCTTTGGAGTGCAAAATTTTTCCGATGATGACCTAACGAATTACCCAAAAAAATTCCCTGACGACGATGCTGCTTGCATGTTTTGCTACAGAAATTTTACCGAAGACGCTAGTGGAGAAATCTGGATCCAGTGCATTATATGCCATTATTGGGCTGATGAATAATGCTCAGGCGCACTGAGCGAGAATTTTGTTTGCGTTTTTTTGCATTAACCCGTGTTTAGTGCCTGCTCTGCTATGTCTTTTTTTGTTGTAGGAAAGCTGTTTTCTACTGCGTTAATTTTTTTTTTCTTAACACTTTATTTTTTTTTACGACAGTAGCACAGGCACTAAAGGGAGATCCTATGACACTCGACGAGCGGGCGACTTTACTCTACGGTTCTAGAATAGTTATAGGTTGTAGTTCTACGTGTTTCCAGTTGTACGACAAACGGTTGCGCTCTTACCGCCTGTGGTGATTGTCTGACAAGCGTTGCTGAGGGCGTGATAAGGCAGGTCAAATCCTGGGAACATCTGCCGCGAAAATATCTGTAAAACAGTGGAATCACGGCCACATGTCTACGGTGTTGCAGACTATCCAGATCCCGCGTCAACTCCGGGTCGCCGACAAGACGCACAGCTCTCTTCTGAATGGAATCCAGCAGCTTTAGGGTGTGCTTAGATGCGGCACCCCAGATAAGTGAGTAATATCTTGATTAATTGTTGTAATCTGCTCCTGTCTGCGGTGGTAAGTCTCAGTCGCTGGTAAAGGCTTTTCTGATCTAAATTTCGAGACAAGGGTACCGTCATCTGCAAAACTGTAAACAGGACCATTGGTTTCGGTCAGCAGGTTATTAATATAGATGAGGATCAGAGTTGGTGAAAGTATTGCGCCCTGTGGCACGCCCGTATTAATGGTGAATGTGTCTGAAATGTGACCATCAACTGCAATATGCAGAGATCGGTTCTTAAGGATACTGGCAAGCCAGCTTCAGAGAGACGCTGGCAGTCCGAAGGACAGCAGTTTGTAGAGCAATCCATCATGCAAAACTCTGTCGAATGCCTTCGAAATATCCAACGCAATCGCTCGAGATTCTCCATAGTTCTCAATTGCCCTGCTCCATAATATGAGCGACATAGGCCGATATATCTCCTTGTCGATCTCTCTTTGCGAAAACCGTATTGGTTATCGCTAATTATTCTGTTGGTCTCGAGAGTAGTGGCTGATTGACTACATGTTCCATGACTTTGGAGATTATTGGAAGCAAGGTAATTAGGTGATACTTTGAGGGCCTGATTTCTTGCCTTTTTTGGAACAGGTTGCACTTGCGCGACTTTCCAAGAAGGTGGGTAAATCACTTTTTGGTAAGACAGAGAAAAAAGTCTGGAAAAAAATGCGTTAGTTCGTTGACGCAGTTCTTGAACACGATGGCAGGTATTCCGTCCGGTCCTGATGCCGTTTGCGTATCTAGCTCTTTGAGGATTTTACGAATATTACGGTGATGAAACTTAACTTCTGCCATGGTAATCTTGATCTTGGATATGGTGGGTAGAGCCTTGCCATGACGGACATGTAAGGTACAGTGCAATGAAAACTTTCCGCGAGCATGTTTGCCTTTTTCGTTAGCTGTAGTCGACGTGATGCCGCGTTCGTCTGTCAAAGGTGGAAGGGACGTTTTTGTAAAGTTATTACTTACTGCCTTTGCTATCGGCCAGAAATTCCCGGAGCCACTAGGAGATCGCAAAAGTTTATTCCTGATCCTTTGATTGTGTCTTGTCCTTAGTTTCGTCAATCACACGTTTGCATTTTCAGCGGTCTGATTTTGCTGCCAGTGCTTGTAGGCTTGCTGTTTCCTACCTACAGCTCTTTCGCATCTTCTGTCGAACCAGGGCTTTCTTTTCGACGGTAACTTGATGGAATTCGGGATGTATGCTTCCATTCCTGAGGAGATTACTTGCGTAATCGCCTTGCAGCAGACTGAACGGGTCGTCGGTGTCAAAGCAGATGTCGAGCCAAGGAAAATTTAGGTAGAATTCTCTTAGATCGTCCCAGTTTGCAGAATTGAAATGACAGATTTTACGAGGCAATGGTGGATCTTTCTGTAGGAGTGGCAGTTCATAAATCGTTGTAATAAGTTTGTGGTCGGAAGTACACAAACCGTTACAATAATGTACCGAAGTTGATATGTTTATAGCATGTTTTTAAAATAAAATAATAAAAAGACCCAAACAAAATGGTACTCTACATTTGGTCACTTTACTCTACATATGTATAGCTTTCAACGTTTACAGATTTTTTTTGCATTCTCAACAAACCTGCCATAGGATCCTTATATGATTTCGGACACATTTTTTTTGGGAAGTTTAAATTTAAATTAAATAATTTTCAATAAAGAATAGATTAGTCACAAAATAGTGTACCAACCTAGTCATTTTGTAAAACAGAAACTCGGTTCCAAAATCCGTGTCATCCAAACAACAGAAATTATGCGCTCCATGCATGCTTTTAAGCATAAGTTTATTTCTAAAGAATTTGCGTAAACTTTTGTCCCTTTGTAACGTAAAACTTCATATTTTTGAGACACTCGGTTTGAAGTTTCTCGAACCGTATAATTTCGTATTTTGCAAGAAAAAAAACATATTTTTAGACCGCTGCAGTTGAAACTTAAATTAAGTTATAGTATCTGAGGTTTCGCAAGAAGCAGAATCTCTTAAAAACGATATTTTTAGAAATATCCTTTTGTAAGACCAAAATTAGACATCTAAATCCTTACTAAAAATAGTCGTAATTCTTCAGTGGAGTTTTTAACCGACTGTGAATCGTTTCCTTATGCCTTTACTTTTAGACTTTTAGGAGATTCAAAAGACCGTCGAAAATTTGGTTTCCTTAACGAAAAATAAAATTAACAGCGCAAAATCGAAAAATTGATCTATCCTTTCTTTTTTTTATTAAAACACCCTATATAAGATTGCTTAAAATAAAAATTCTTTTTCTCCAGATTTCAAAAATATAAGCATGGATGATATTTAGGTAAGCCGTTTTCGAAATATTTCGTTTCAAATATATTAATTTTTCAGTGATAATCATTCAATAGCCTGCTGAGTAGACATGGGCTACTATTGAGTTGTTTGTTTTCACTAGATGCCCATCGACGTTCAGGTACTAAAAAGGGTCTGCCTAAACATTGGTTAATAATATACTATTTATTATTATTATGGATTAACGCACTGTATATCATCTCAGACGACCTGTAATGGAAGCAATGAATAAATAAAAACAGAATAACCTGAAATCCTTCCACAACAGAATAAATGAGTTTAATAGCATTCTATAATTGAAAGCACACATCCTTATTGGTAAATATAATTTCACTACTTTAAGAAAGCTTACTTATTATTAAAAAGAAAGAGTTTTATTGCGCTTCATCGTACGAAATCCAGAAAAGTAAACTATAGCCGAAATACTTCCCAGAAAAATAAATACTAAATAGGTAACTCAACATATTGCACATCGTTTTTGTTTATATAATAACGTTTAGTCATAAAATATTTTTTAGAAATGTAAAAATTTTATTGCTGAGGGCATCTGCTTGATTTTACGACTACTCGAGAATTCTGAATGAATTAAGAAATCAAGTATTCAGGAAGATTCCTCCTAAGTTAATGATTAGGGCAAATATATTTATTTTATAGTAAATATTCAATAGCCGATTATGATAGTTCCGCAATATTTACGCATCTAATTATGTTTGCGTTACAAATTCAAATACGTAAGAGAGGTCAGAATTTGATTCACGGATTCTTCTACGACGAATGACACACTGTTTTACGCGAAAGCGGAGGCTTTCTTTAATTTGCATCAATTATTAAAAATGGACCATAAGCAGTTTAGTCATCTACAATTATCTTGGAATATCCACTTATTAAATAATACAAGGTCGATAGAAAATATATTAAAAATTATATTTGTTTTGTTAATGAATTTTAGTAATTATTATAATTAGTTATATGTATTCATGAATAATTTTAGTAATTATTTAATGAAATAGTAAATACAGAACGCCATATTGGAGAAAAAATTATTGTATTAAACATCGTAATCACGTATTTATTTATCTCTGTTCCCAAACTTAAAGGGTGCAAAAACGGGCCAGCCCGTAAAAATTATAACGAACTGGCCCAATAAGGACCACTTTTACAACCTTTGTTAAAACTTAAGTTTAAGCTTTGGTTTTACCACAAGTTTAAGTCAAGTAGTAATTTAAAAAGCAATCTTTTACATGTATCCGTAAACTAAAACAGAGGATCTAGACGAGAAGTGTGAATACTTCATTATTTATAGAATAGTAAATCAATCGATATAGACTATACACTTAACTTACTGATGAATAGGATGGGCCGATTGTCCATGTATAAGATCTAAGATCAACTCACCAAACTGCTTGGAAATTATAAACCTATTTAAAAATTTACCCAGCAATCTATATGGGCTATTCTGTTTCCTATTACTTTCGCTAGTCATCGGGCAGCAATAATATTCATTACAACTTCATCATCGCTAAGAAGATCTCCAAAAGTATATTCAATTACCTCAATAATTGTTTTTAGTATTTTTCAGTTTTTTTAAAACAAATCAGAAAAAAACAGCTTATATTTGGTTTATAAAATAAGGATTGTAGTTTAAACTATACCTTAAGTGCCGGTAGAAGTTACACTTTGGTTTGAAGTTACAGGCAAGTTGTTAAATTCGCACTTCCTGCTTTCCAAAGATTAAACTTAACTTTGATTTGAGGCTTAAACGGCACTTGTAAAAGTGGTCCTAAGAATATTTACCGATCACTAATGGTAAGAGTGACATAACGGGTTAAACTAGATACCATTAATGTCAAAGAAAGTGAACAATACTCCATTCTCATAGCGACCCATGATACTTTCAGTCTCTTAACCCCTGTTACATAAGTTTTGAGAAAAAAATTCGAGGTGCTTTACAAAAGTAGAGATGCAGTACATCATCCTTGGAATTTACTGTTGTTAGGAGTTTTGACATTTTGTCAAACACGCCATATTGTTGACAATTCGTTTCGCAATGGCATACAAGCTAGATATTCGCAAATGTATTCATAGACTTGCCGGGCAAATGCCCAAAAATGCAATAGTAAGGCTTTTTCAAGGCGAAAATATTTCAAAAGCAACAATATATTGTACAATTCGAGAAAGTGAAGAAGGAATCCCTTGTGTGAACCTCCCGAAAAGTGGTCGACCACGCAATTTGTCTCAAGCACAGCAGGACAGGCTGGCTCAAAAAATGAAAACTATCATTGGACAATCTACAAGAAAGGTTGCTCCTCGTTTTAGAATTTCCAAGGCCACGGTTTGTCGATGTAACGCTAGAAGTGGTTTAAAGTATCGAAAAAGAAAAAAGGCACCCAAATATACCGAAGCTCAGTTAGTAAGAATACCCAGATGCTGTCGCAATTTAAGACGAATTCACTTCGCGAATAACAGATCCATTGTCATGGATGATGAAAAATATTTTACCCTCACCCATGCAGAACTACTTACCTGGAAATTCTGGATTTTACACCGACAATATAGATGAGACCCCAAATGAAGTTAGATATAAAGCCAAAGCTAAATTTGCAGAAAAAGTATTGGTCTGGTGTGCCATATCGGAAAGAGGTGTATCCAGGCCTTTTGTTAGTCGCGTAAGAGGAGAGGCCGTGAATGCTGAGGTCTATATTACAGACTGTCTCACAAAATTAGTTAATTTTATCAACCAGCATCACGGCGCCGGCGATGGAAATTATATATTTTGGCCGGATCTAGCATCAGCACATTATGCCAGCGAATCTTCCGAAAAGTAAGAGAAATTAATATAAATGACGCCCAAAATCTCATGAGACCAGTTAGACGTGTATTGCGAGTTATTCAAGAACATGGACCTTTAGCGGCAATAAACTAAATTATTATGGTAGAGTAAGAATTGATGTTATACATATATTAAGTTGTGTCAATAAAAGTTTATTCAGTTTCAGAAAAGTAATGTCAAACTTTTTCTCAAAACTTATGTAACAGGGGTTACTAGACATTCCATTTTGGTTACTGCAATTTGAAAAATGCATATAATTTTGGATTTCTAATAGCCAAGGCAGAATATCGAATAATAGACGAAAAATACAATGGGTAGTCATGGAAATGGAGTCTAAAGCAACTAACTCATAACTAACCTAATCTAATCCAATCCAAATCAATTTAACCAAAACTCAGATTAATTAATAACCCAAACTAACCTACCTACACCTAACCTATACTAAACTAACCTAATTATAAATGTATAGAGTGTTTTTCAAATACGCGGCAAAAATTTGAGCAAGTATTTCTGATATAAAATTTTAAAAAAGTTCGCATAACCTGGATCCGCAAACGCTTGTTAATTCTCATTGGATAAAATTATCCACATTCCTGTAAGACTTAAGTTTTTTTTCCTTTGACATCAGATTATGACTACTATGCCTTTTTCATAAAAAGGTACTCTTCATTCATATTTGCAAGCTCAACGACCTTCGAGAACAGTGGCGCACCCAAGCAGGGGGGCTTTGGAGGTTAAAATATCCCCCTAAATTTACCAAGTGTGACATAATCCTTCAAATAAATTTAACAAACCATAATTAAAACGGTGGCGTGGTGTGCTGACAACACTACTTCAGTACTTACGACCAAACCCTTCAACTAATCAACGCTAAAAACAATGCATTATATACCAGCTGGAAAACAAAAGGAGGCAAGCAATTGTTTGATTCTTCAAAAGTTGGCATGTAAAGTCAATTCCGATGTCATTGGTATAGAGCAAATGTATCTTTGAGTCCGCTGTATTGTTCCAACATTTTCCAAACTTGAAGAACTCTTCTTGCAATTTGTACCGATTAAAGATGTTAAAGGAAAAGGAATTTCTAAAGCAATAGTTGAGAAGTTTGCAAATTTGGGAATTGATATGAGCAAGCTAGGCAAGTTTAATGAAGTACAGGCAAATATTCAATTATATCCAATAGCAGTATATGTACGCTGTGCTGCACATTCGCTTAATCCAGCTCTTGTGAAGTGCTCCCAATTAAAAACTGTATGGATATGATAGGAAAGCTGTATGATTTTTTTAATACTCCCAAAAGAGAAGCTGAATTTAAAGAATCATTAGAAGAAGCCAACGTTACTTCTGGTCACGAAGAATTGACGAGACTTTGGGCTACCAGATGGACTGAAAGGTACAACTCTGTTGCAGTTTTTTGGAGCTATATGATGGCACTGTACTTGCTCTGAATAGGATTTCTCAATGGGCAGATAGAGATTCGTCAACTGCTGCAGATCAGTTAGGCTCTCCAGTAAGAAAGGCTGAATTTGTTATATTTTTGCAGACGATCCAACAGGTATTTACTTACATTAGATTTTTATGTTTTTTCTTCAACAACGAAATATTGATTTAAGACCAGCAACACATTTAGCAGAAGATATTGAACAAGAAATAACAAAATAAGACAAAATGCAGATAAAGAAGAATGTTATTCTTGAATGTTCAGAAACAAGCTGAAAAGTTTGTAAACCGCGTGTTACTCCTTCTCAGACAAAAAGATGCAATAGTGTTGGTACTGCTGAAGATTACTATCGCATATCAATCTATATCCCATTCTTAGATAGTTTCATAAATAATTTGAAAGATAGATTTTCTAAACATAAATCGCTATTGGTTGGTTTATCGCCGACGGATCCCCTTAACTTTTCTGATGTCACTATGAAAGAATTTGAAGATTTAGTAGTGTTTCATAGAAGTGACCTGAGAGGTACGCTTGACGAACTGAAAGTGGAAATGAAATTTTGGTACAGAGCAAATGCTAGACTCGAAAAAGACTGAATAATTTCAGGTTCAAACTGCCTCCCAAAAAAAATTCTGGGTGCGTCAGTGTTCGAGAAACTAAAAGAGTCATCTCATAATGGCAAAAAACTCATGGGGTTTAATGTATCCAAGTACCCTCCAGGTCAGATTTAACATTGGCCAATGAGCAGTAATTTACGTCCCAAAATTAGTTGTGGCATCTAAGCTAGTTACGGAAATATAAAACTAATTTATATGGGTTATCTTCAAAGGTCTTTAGTTCCCGGAGGAAGCGATTTCGTACTTTTATATCAAGAATATGTGCCCAATGTTTTGTCGTGTATTTTAGAGACACTCGTGTAAGCGTCCAATTGTCATGAGCGTCCAATTTCCATGCGCGTTCAATTATCATACGCGACTAATTATCGCGTTCAATAGGTATACGCGTCCAATTACCGGGACACCGATTAGTTTACATAATCAATAAAATTTAATGTAGGCATATTTATCAGCGTAACTAAACAGGTTTTGCTCGTAAGCATAATCTAATATATATATTTAAAAAAAGGTCAGTAAATCAGTACTTTCCAACCGACTTTTAGGCCTGAAAATCGCACTGTGCCAGACTAGGCTAGAAAATGACCGCAAAGGTCCCGTAATAGGATATTATTCAACGAGCATGTAATGAGGACGATTAATAATGGAGACAACAGTATACCATTACATGTGGATAGAATATTACGTTTTTTCTTTAACAGTTTTATATAGGGTCTTTCAAAAAATTCGACAGGCTAAATTTAAGAAGATTAATTCAGATTTCTTTATATAAAACATATTTCTACCTTAGCAATACTAAAAGACAATTTCATGATGAATAATTGCATAAATAAAACACTATATTATCATACTATTTCGCACTTTTTACAAGATTT
The DNA here is from genome assembly GCA_016904865.1 of Pissodes strobi. Lineage (NCBI taxonomy): Eukaryota > Metazoa > Arthropoda > Insecta > Coleoptera > Curculionidae > Pissodes > Pissodes strobi. The sequence goes on from MU186865.1 coordinate 113,227, forward strand.
TTTGGCCAAATGGGTTATTGGGCGAAAGCTTGTCTTGACTTGATTTATTTTCCTGTCAGCATAAAAGTTGTTGAAAATTACAAATTAAAAATATTACGGCTGTGCTGTGATTTAAATATGAAAGGTAGAATTTAATGGCATCCGCGACGCAACTGCTAAAACTTTTTGAATATAAAGAAAGTTACTCTGCATCCAAGATTCCAGTGATTGGTCGCAATCTGTGGATAATGGATGATTTATTCAGAAGTGTGAATAATCGACACTGTTCCTTATTCGCAAACGAAGCAGTAAAAAATTGTAGAAAAAGCCTTTTTTCTATTCATGTCAGTATTATAATTATTATAACAAAATGGCGAACTAAACCAGTAAATCCTGTCTTAAGCATACTGACGTAATGAAAATTGGAACTATTACGTAATGTTTATTACACAACAGATTCAGAGATTAACATGGCGTTTATGCAACTAATGGTAACCATGCTCTATCACTCGGTAGGCTTAGATAAATGATGTAATGAGATACCTGACAGATTTGAGTATGTTTGAAAGAAATTGGGGTTTTCAAATACATAACTAATATGTCTTTTAAGAAGCAATTATTGAAATGTTTTATTTTGAAAGTAATGATGAGTCTGTCTTCGAGTGTATTTTCGGATTTTTTGCAATCTAATGAAAATGGCGGTAGAAACTTCTAATAATATCTTGTTACAAAAAACGAAAAGCCGATATGGAAATATTTGTACAGGGTGTTCCAACGAGGACTGAACAGGGGCTTATTTATTACCTTCCCTGTATTTTTAAAACGAACCAAATAGCCATTCGATGTATTTTGAAATTGAACCAAAAAAATATTTGGACCAAAAACGAGACAAGAAAAATTAACTGTTTTTTAAATGGAATATCCTGTATATTACTGCATTTTTGGACTCTCTAGAGGAGCCTAAACACATTTCGTACATAATATCCTATACCGATCTCTAGCTGTTTACGAAATATTGACAATTGAAAATCTGGTATTTTGACACTTTGATAGGCTCTAAAATCTAACTTGCACGAGATCAAGGAAAATAGTGTGCACATTCCTAGCTTAGGTTTTAATAAGCAAGCTATCGAATGACAGTAACTTTGAATTTAAGCGGAGGTCTAAGAGTTTCGGTTAAACTCGAAGTTACTGCCAGTCGATAGCTTATGGAAACCTAAGATAGGAGTGTGCAAGCCGTTTTCTTTGATCTCATGCGGTTTAGATTTTAGAGCCTGCCAAAGTGTCAAAATGCCCGATCTTCAACTGTCAATATTTCGTAAAACACCTAAAGATATGTATAATAGGATATTATACACGAAATGTGTTTAGATTTCTCTAGAGTCCAAAAATGTAGTAATATACACTTCATCCATGGCGTAAGTCTTTTGTTTTTGGTTCAAATGTTTTTTTTTGCTTCAAATGTTTTTTT
>JAEQML010040219.1:0-83101 GCA_016904865.1 Pissodes strobi
GCACAGGGTGTTTAGTCTGCTGTGTGAGAGTGATGTATGGTTTGGGTTACAGAGATAGCTGCAGGGGTGTATATGTGGGTCTTTGTGTGCTGACTGTGCCTTGTTTATGCGTGTTGGAGTGTCTGTTGTATGTTAAGTAGTATGAGGGTCAGGTTCGAGCTCATGAAGAGGTCCATGACCATGACACTTGTTCAAGACACAATTTAATACCCGCATATTGGCGTCTAAGAAGGTGTCATAATGGTCCAGGCTGTACAATTTTTTAATGTTTTACCAGATTATGTTAGAGCTCTACCAGCTACGTTTTAATAACTACGTTACCTAATAAACAGGGCTTCTTATTCCTTTGATGAATATCTTAATTCAGATTTTAGTAGGCTGTGAGTGATTCATCCTGAACGGTGGAGTGTCTTAATTTTTAAATATTATTTATTGCCTTCGAGCTTTTAATCCTTTCTCTGTGATGTAAACATATGTTTTAATTATTTTATTGATTTATTAATTTATTGTTTATTGATTTATTAACATGTATTCTTGCAATTATGGTAGCGGATAGGCACTCCTATGTGATCCCGGCAGAGAACAGGCCTATTTCAGGGACGCAACCCTGCCTACGCGAGCAATGATTTATCCCTACCTCCACTTTGGGGAGAATCATGTCCCACCCCTCAGATCTATCCACACCAACTATCCTACCCATCCTCGAACCACTCACCAAGACGCGCGGCCGGCGTGGTGTTTTACGGCCAAAACCTCTCAAATGGATACAAAACTCACAAACAGGCCCCCAGTCCCCAGCAGTTTGAGTAACCCCGACCAAGGCAGCGGTAGGAAAAGGGCTCAAACAGGGGGTGCTAAGAATCCCTGAGCTCGACCAGGCTGCCACCTTGCAATAGCGACTTATGACGCACGATCGATAGGAATAGAGGAACGACTAGCTGAATTAGAATATGAACTCGAAAAGGTTACCTGGGACATATTAGATATAGCCGAAACGAGACGCAAAGGAGAAGAAGAATGCATAAAACTAAAGTCCGGGCATATCCTATCTCACAAAGGACCCGAAGAAGGAAGTGCTGGAGGGGTCGGAATTTTAGTTCAGAAAAGAATTGTGTCAAAACTTAGAACTCTGAAAACCATATCAGACAGAGTATTATACATAACACTTAGTATCAACAAAGCACACACTCTTAAATTCATCCAGATATATGCCCCCACTTCCTCATACGACGACGAAGAGGTATATCAAGCGTACGAAGACATATCAAAAGCCCTCAGTGAAAACAGAACATCACAAGTCATCATAGGAGGTGACTTTAACGCAAAAATTGGGAAGAACACGGACCCAACAGAAACATACATAGGACAGTTTGGCATCGGAACAAGAAACGAAAGAGGGAAAATGCTCGCCAACTTTCTAGAAAACGAGAAACTCTATCTAATGAACACTTTCTTCGAAAAGAAGGAAAAACGAAAGTGGACGTGGAGAAGCCCAGACGGACGAACCAAGAACGAGATTGATTTTATCATCTCAAGACACAAACATATAATACAGGATGTGGACGTCGTCAACCCGTTCACAACTGGCAGCGACCACAGAATGGTAAGATGCAGGGTATCCATAAATACAAGGTTGGAAAGAGCTAGAAAGATAAAAAATAAGAGCTGAAAAATCGATGTAGAAAAACTAAAAGAACAAACAGACTTATATAAAAAACACTTATAACAGAACTTTTCTCAAAACCCGAGGCAACCCAACGTAGACCTTGACAGTACAAATAGAAGAATAACAAGAGTTATAAAAGATACAGCAGATAATCTAGCTAAAGAACCAAAGACAACAGACAGCAAATTGTCAAACGAAACGAAACAACTTTTAGAGAAAAGGAAACAACTTATTAAAGACGGAAAACGAGACACAGTGGAATACGTAGAAATTAATAAGACAGTAAGAAAAATGTTGATATAATGAAAAACAAAATACGACAGATAGAAAACTTAATAGAAAACAACAAAGGTCTAAAAATATTTAAAAGACAAAACACAAAGAAAAAAGAAATAATAAAATTAAAAGATAAAAATGGCAATATAGTTGAAGATAGAGCAAATACATTGCAAGTGATAGAATCATTTTATAAGGACCTTTATGAAAGTAAGACATACAACGAAACTGTGAACACTGAAAATACAAATAAGAATAACAAAATAATCAACGTCAATTCAGAGGAACTACCAGATATAAGAAGAGAAGAATTGGAAAAAGCCTTAATACAGATGAAAAATAACAGGGCAGCCGGCGAAGACAACATCCTGCCAGAGATGCTAAAAGAGGCGGACATGAAAGCCAAGGAAGAACTAGTACACTTATTTAATAAATGCTTATCGGAGGAATGCATCCCAAAAGACTGGGAAAATGCAATAGTAGTTCTTATATACAAGAAGGGTGACCCGACTAATCTTGAAAACTATCGACCAGTCAGCCTTCTATCCCAAATCTACAAGGTATTCATCAGAATTATAACGAACAGACTTGAGCATAAGTTCGACATATATCAGCCAAAAGAACAGGCCGGATTTCGCAGCCACTTTAGCAATACCGAACATCTACATACAGTACGACAGATACTGGAAAAAACGTCGGAATATAACATACCGATATGGATGGCACTTATTGACTTTAGAAAAGCCTTTGATACAATAGAGAACTGGGCAATAATTAAATCAATGAGAAACGCTAGAATAGACCAAAGGTACATAAATCTAATTGATAACATCTACAAAAAATCATCAATGACAATAAGAGTTCACGAAACCACGAATAGAATCAAAACCGAAAGAGGTGTTAAACAAGGCGACATCATCTCGCCAAAACTTTTCACCTTGGTCCTTGAGGACGTCTTCAAAGAACTGAATTGGATCGGAAAAGGAATTAACATCCAAGGCGAACACCACAAAACCTCAGATTTGCCGATGATATTGTACTATTTGCAAAGGACGAAGAAGAACTCACAGAAGTGCTTGAACAACTACAACAAGAATCGTGAAAAGTAGGACTAGAAATGAACAGTACAAAGACAAAGTACATGACAAATGTAACGACAGAACGAACAACAATCACAATTCACGGACAAACAATTGAAAAAGTCGAATCGTACATATACCTAGGCCAAATAATCTCCTTCGACAAACAATATCAAGACCTAGAAATTGACAGAAGAATCAGACTAGGCTGGGCGGCCTACGGTAAATTGAAACACATCCTAAATACGAAAATCCCCATGGAAATGAAGACAAAAATTTACAACGAATGCATTCTCCCAATAGTAACATACGGCTCCGAAACATGGGTCATGACCAAAAAAACGATTAACAAACTAAGAGTACATCAGAGGGCCATCGAACGCAAGTTATTGAGAATATCACTAAGGGACCACAAAACCAATGAGTGGATAAGGCAGTAAACACAAGTGACCGACATAATATCTAGAGTTAGTTCATTGAAGTGGCAGTGGGCGGGACACGTCGCGAGGCACACGGAGAACTGGAGTGGATATGTTACAGTGAAAGCTGGAAATCCAGAGAATGCTAACAATCCCTAGTGAAAGCCAACAATCCCGTATCAGGTCAGTGAAAGTCGAATATTTCAGAAAGTTTCTTACTTTTACTAGTGAATGTTAGCATTCACTAGTTAAAGTAACATTCACTAACTGCCATCGGTGAAAGTTATTTTATGATGCTAATGCTGACTGCTTCAATAGTTTGGGTTAGTTTGGGTTAGTTCTGTACTGATAAACTAAAACTGTTACATTTTTGTTGAAGTCTAGCTTCAAGAATTTTTTTATTAAATATTGCCTCCATTTAAATAGAAACGACACCCAAAAAACACACACGTATTAGCAAAAGAACAACACATTAATAAACATCACATAAACCTAACCTCAAAAAAGCCGATAGTTTTGGCGGGCAACTGAGTCGAGCGCAACGATGCCAATTTTCATTTATTTACCCGTAACCGTATCCTAATTTACGAGTATAATATAATAACCAGCTTTAAATCAAAGCGATCAGCCACTGGCGAATACAGCGGTGGCAACAAGCGTATTGCATTTCATTCTTTAGATTACATTCCCTGATCGATCTCAGTGATTGTTAGCAATAACTAGTAAAAGTCGATTACCAAGGCCATTATCGAACTTTCACTGAACAAGATTGCCCAAACCAGGGAAAGCTAGTTTTCAACAGTGATTGTTAACATTCACTGATTTCCAGCTTTCACTGTAACAGATATACTACGAGATGGAGACCCTGGGGCGAAAGGCGAAATGTGGGTAGACCGCAGCAAAGATGGTACGACGACCTGAAGAAATTCGCTGGACTCAACTGGTACCAGGTCGCCCAGAACAGAGAAAGATGGTCCAATATGAGAGAGGCCTATATCCAGTGGATAGACCAAGGCTGAGAGAGAGAGAGAGAGAGAGAGAGAGAGATAGAGAGAGAGAGAGAGAGAGAGAGATTCTTGCAATCTATTAAAATTGTTTGTAACTCTTGCTGATGTATGTAAGCCTGAATTGACATGAATAAAGTATTGAAGTATCAAAGCTGAAAAGGTTCAATTTTGAAATTTGCATTATGTTTATATTTTATTCTGTGAGTACTAGCTAACTCCATAATATTATTCTTGATGTTTATGTCTACGTCTAGTACGTTTTATTAGTTGAATGTATTTTCTTATTGTACCATTTGGAATGTTTATATTGTTCCGTAGTGTATTAATGAGTGAATATACAAAAATAAACAAATCCCTTATTTCAGGGCAGTAGTCAAAAATTTATTTGGTTTTCCCCTACTTATGAATTATATTTTAGTTAGCAGCAAACTACCTATTCATTCAAATTTTATTTTTACTAATACATTTAATCATATAAAGTAAGATAATACTTAAATATTTCTTTTATTTTATGACAGGATTATTTTGAAACGCAACGAAAATATTAATTCGCTCAATATGACCCCAATGATAGCATACTTTATATTATATTACTATAAAAAAGAGCAAAATTTATCAAAAATGTATTTTATGATTCGGTTCTAAAGATGCATCAACGGACGTAATAATTCACCCACACCCAAAATGAGGTCATCACATATATATCACAACAATTCTTAAAAATAATTTCAATAAACCATATGTCATAACAATTATTTCGTAATATTTTTTTCCGGAAGGTATTACGTGACAAAAATGAAGGGCAATACATTATTTCAGTAATATATGAGTGAATATATATGTTTTCTGTAAATTCTCATTTAGAGCATTAAAACAAAACGTCTAGTATATTTAATTAATTATTTTTTGGTGTTGCCCCAGGATGTGATAGGGAACTAAAGCCTTTTTTGGATAATAATCACGAACAGAAAAGCCCAGCTCTCATTTATTCATTCTGTGCTTTGACGACGAACTTTAATATCAGACAGTTACACGAATAGCTTCTGAGAACAATTTCTAGACTATTTTCCAAAATTTTCTTCACTATTGATTTTTTGTCCTTCTGTTTACGCGATTTTCTTTTAGAAATACAGGATGTTTCTTAAGTTCTGTTCGAAACTTCAGGATGTTAATCCCTGTGATATTTGAAGAAAGAAGATATTTTCTAACGATAATTGCTAGGAACTCATAATTGCACCTTGGGTTAATAAAGAGCTATATTCTTGGTGTGCAAAATCAACTATCTTCAGCGGCACAGATAAAAGTACATCAATAAGTACTTTTTAAAGTTTTTTTTTTATCTTGGAACGTAAATTTTCCGAACATGTATTTATGTAAAATTATTTTCTTCATGAATTAATTAATGAACTATTTCTCCAAAACGCCGCGCCGTACCTAAAGATACTATAACGCAGTAGGCATATAAAGGCGACATGTCTAATAGTTTCAGCTTCATTTACCTGCAGCATATAATATGATTGAAATAGTCTAATGCTATGATTTTGAGTAATATGTGAAAATATTTCTTAATTGTAAATGGTTTATTTCATGAAATAGATAGATTAATTATCATTCGTTTAAGACAGAAACCCAAACATCCCTTGATGCGCATTTCTTCTCCTCCAAAAAAAATTGAGCGCAATTTTTTCTCCTACAAGTAGCCTCCCCTATTCTAATATCCACAAGCCGCCACTGAGAGTAATGCACCGTAGTATTATCACTATTTGAATAGAACCTTGACTAAAATATGACTGGAAAAGGATTTTTCCGATTCCTATAAATTGGGACCACCAAAATTCATTCGATAGCAGCTTATCGTTCCTATATGTTTAAAACGATGCACATGATCAGGTTCGATGGGAATATTCAGGTTAGATACCTGAAAAGTTGCTTTTTTTGTGGGCGATCTAGAAAATACCAGCTTTCGATATTTCTAAATTATAGTATTTTTAATACTCCTTAATGGGATTTAAATTGAGTAGGAAGAAACCCTGCTTCTGCTTGAGATTATTCATTTAACCTCACGATATTATAATGTTCTGTTCACCGTTATTAACTGACTAGAACAGCATTATTTCTTGGCAGTTCCCTGCATCCATCTTTACATCCAAATAGCAACTTCTTTTGTTATTACAATGCCGTTTTGAATATTAAATCTTAATATTGATGATCTACGCGCCATTACTTTTTCCAAACAGTAAATTTTCTTATGTGTTTTATAATTTTTACTCGTTCTCGGGTCATTAAATTTGATCACTTTCTGAAGTTTGTTTCATGTGTCTACATGTTGTTTTTCTAAAAGTTTGGAATATTAATAACAAATAATTTAAAATTATATTTACCCCCTATAGGCATTCTTAAAAGCCTGGTTAACCATAATTTTAAATGGGTAAATATTATTTTTTATATCGTCCCGTGTCCCGTCCCACTTTTAAGAATTAAAACCATTTAATGGACAAGGTTATTCAAAATACGTAACATCTCATTTGGTAATTGTGTAAGCGATTCGTTTACCTAAATATTATAATAGTTCTCAATAAAATTAATCAGATGGATCACTTGTGACATTATTTCAATTGATTATTTAATTTTTTTTTATTGTGGCTCTCTGTATATGCTAGGAATAGAATCTGTACTTCATGTAATTTAAAAGTCGCATAATAAAAAGATCGAAAACAATGCATGAATACCTGATTAGTCATTACAATGACGATGAAAAAACTTGCCGCTAAGATGGTACGGATAACCAGTTACAATAGAATTAGTTTACAACTCGTGTTTATGGATTATCTATTAGAAATACCTTCGACGGTTTTTCTTGAATAAAAGTGATGAATCAGATCATGATTTGTTCTTCTATTCAACAACGAATTATCGTTCATATATCTCTTGTTACAAACTAAATGACATAATAACCCATCGAAGCAGAGAAATATATCAATGAAGACGAAACCAGGTTCTATTATAGTACAAAGCTAGCTCTGCGCCTTCTGGGGCAATAGCATAAACTACGAAAATATTTGTTAACATATGACTGCTTGAATCAGTTGATGATAGTGCCCTAATAGTTCGTATTGCCGTGGCAGATTATATAATGGATAGATAGAATCTCATACTTTCCTGTATTTTTTTAATGGCAGTGGCACACACACTAAAGCGAGATCCTATGGCACTCGACGAGCGGTTTGTGTGCAAAGATGTTGATCGAGACATTTCTTCAATAGCTGTAGGTACTAATTAGGGGAAAATATGTTCTGGGAGTGAGTTCCACAGTACGCCAAACAAAGGAGTCCTTGTAAAGCGATGATATAGGTATTTCCAGTTGTACGGCGAACGGGTGCGCTCTTGCTCGTGGCGGGATAAGGCGAGCCAAATCCTGCGATCATCTGCCGTGAAAATATCTGTAATACAGGGAGATCGCGGCCACATGTCTGCGGTGTTCCAACAGCTTTTGGGTATGTTTAGGTGCGGCACCACATCAGGTGTGTGAGCAATATTCTAAGCACGGTCTTATTTTCACTTTGTAGAGAAAGAGCAGCTGCTGCGATGCAAAGGGTTTTTCATTGCGAAATAGAGCACCAAGCTCCTGCGAGGCTGAATGTGCGATGTTAGCAACATGACCTGCCAGGATATATTGTTGTTGACCGAGACACCCAGTAGTCCAATTTGCGAGGATGAAGGAATAGTCGACCTTGACATAACGATGTCAGGACCCGCCGTATTGGCTTTCTTGCTAAACGAGGCGGCTTGGGTTTTTCCTGCATTTAACTACCTGTCGCCATAAGTTCGAACTTTCTACAGATCTTATTATTTTTTGTAATGTGCTTTTGTCTGCGGTGATAAGCCTCAGTCGCTAGTAAAGGTTTCTCTGATCTAAATTGGGAGACAAGAGTACTGTCATCTGCAAAACTGTAAACTTCTTCTTCTTATGGTACCATATCCATTCAATGGATGTTGGCGACAATCCTGGCAAACTCATCTCGATCTTGAGCGGCTCTAAATAGTGTGTGAGCATCTAGGCCAGTCCAATCTCTAATATTCTTGAGCTATGAGTGGTTTTTTCTGCCTCTGCCTCTTTTCGCCTCTATCTTGCTTTCCATTATTAGCTTCAGAAATTGGTACTTGACATTGCGAAAAATATGCCCAAGGTAGGCGGCTTTTCTACGCTTATTGCTTTGTAGAAGTTCTCTGTCTCTACCCATGCGTATGAGTACTTCGTTGTTGGTGATGTGATCTGTCCAAGGTATTTTAAGAAGTCTTCTAAAAACTCACATCTCTAGAGCTTCCAGTTTATTTATGATGTCTGCTTTAAGTGTGTAACTGTAAACAGGATAATAAATATATATGACGAATAGAGTTGGTGAAAGTATTATGCCCTGAGGCACGCCTTAATTGTGAATGTGTCTGAGATGTGTCCATCAACTGCAACATGCAGAGATCGGTTCTTGCAAGCCAGCTGCGAAGGGACGATGGCAGTCCAAAGACGGCGGTTTGTTGAGTAATCCGTCATGCCAAACTCTGTCGAATGCCTTCGAAATATCCAACAGAATCGCTCGAGATTCTCCGTGGTATAAAATGGAAGGATTATATGTCCAAGCTATATTTACAAGCCACAAATATTGGTATCTCTTTGAATCAATGCATCAGGCGATAGACATGGTCAGTTTTTGTGATGGAGTTTAAGAAACTGGAGAAAGAGAAATTTTCGCTCCTATCTAGAGGTAATTCCTTATGCTTTAGAGTTATATTTGACATCCAAGTGCTACGAATTTCATTAAATGTTACGTGAAAAAATAGAAAACAATGTAACTGAGGCAACTATTATATCATCCAATGTAAAAATGAGATAAAACTAGAGATAAAACCTTAATGGAAATAAAGACTCTGGCCCATACCGATGATGACAAACTATTACTCAGTATAATGAATTATCTTCTAGAGATCATCTAGTTCTAAATAATGACGGAGGAACAGTGAAATACTATTTATTAAAATTAGTATGTTTTCGCTGTGATATAGCAACCTACTAACTGATTAGAATGGAGAAGAATGAGATAACAGAAAGTGGTTTATAAATATTAGATGCTGTCGGAAACAAACATATTTTTTTACAATTTTCCAAGATACAAAAACAGTGGTTTTTAATAAAAAATATTCTATCATTGAAAAAAGCTAGAAGACATTTCAGCATTTTGGGTAATGGAACCGCATATAATTATGTATTCAAGCAAGGTGGCAAGGCGTTAGGAGATAATGCATTGATTAAATCCTTCCTGTGTTACATGGAACCTACTTTATATCACAGTTGATAAATAAGTTACGAGACAGACCTGGTAGGCTTCAGGCTTTCTGAACTGCCTATGGCTCTAAAAAGTCTAAAATATACATAAAAAATACACTTAAAAAACTCCGAAAGTGCGACAGATTTCACTAAATATTACAGGAAAAATGAAGAACAAGGACATACAATTTTAAGTAAACACTTACTAATTGGACTATACTATTCATCCAAGATAAAAGTATCAGGAAAAATTAAAAATCCGTTTACTCGAAACAGTTCCTTCATAAATATATTGACCATATATTAGTGTCATTAGCAATATTGATGCTTGATGGGCTTGAAGTATTTTATTCAACTAGTTCTAAATTGGCTAGCTATGACGATAAAACCTGGGGACACTTATTGGTCATCACATCAGAGTTAATTAAGATGTTCAGTTTATGAGCTTCTAGTCAAATCAAAGCCAACTCATTAATCCTATTGATCCCAGCTCTTGATCCTGTTGAATCCCAGTTCTTGATCATATTGACTCAACCTATTGACCCGATTTTCCCCAAAAACCAAAAAATGTGCAGCGAATTGGAATTTTTTCCTGATTATTTTTGCATTCCAATGAACTAAATCTACTTCGTGTGCCTTAATCAAACCTGTTGGAGCGACTAATACTTTGTACGTATGCCTTTTAAGTCCGGTGTGTCAAACAAAGTTTTTAAATCTACGACAACAGCTGCTTAAGAGCGTTTTTAGGTTACATATTAGCTACCCATACACCAGCGTTCATTACCAGCATTCATTCTTCTAGCGTTCTTTCCCTTCAAAATATAAATGGAATAATAAAACTTTGATCGCCCCCTAACACAAATAATTTTCGTTCAATCTTTCCTCTCAAATTTTCCCCTCGTTCAGTCGTTTCATATTTTGCGGGAAAAATAATCTGCTTAGAGGCCAATAACGTCAAAATCATATTCTCCAGTTATTTATATCCAAAGTACCAATGAAAGGAAAGAATGTTGGATAGTGGACAAATTAATCATCTGGCGTTCTTTCCTGGGAGATTCGACATTCCCATGGGAAAGAACGCTAGTGTATGGGTATCAATCTTGTCGGGCTTGAACGTCGGTATAGCGTGACAAGAAGGATGGTATGCGGATCTATCATCTTATTACTCATTAACTGGCGTTCTTTCCCGCGAGATTCTACATTCCCGCAGGAAAGAATGCTGGTCTATGGGTAGCTATTGGCTTTTAATACTACAAGCTGCTAGCGGCGAAATGTCATTAACCTTTATGTGAATAGGATATACGGTGCCAAACAAGATAAATAGATATATTTTGGTGACTTGATTAGGTTTTGTGATTTTTATAAACAAATTCCTCTTATAGATCCTAGTTACTCCATCCGTCGCATCGTATTCTATACACTGTATGTGTTTTTTAGTCAAACAATCTACTACAAATCTCAGGGATACCGGCAGGCAAATGGCAATGCTATATGAATTATTTGTGTTGCTACTTAACTAGTACTGATTACTACGATTTTCACAAACTTTTTTGATGGAATACAAATACATGCTCTTCAGTTCCAAATATCTAAATACTTATCTCTTATGTGCAAAAATACCACACAACATTTTGTATATGACTTAAAATTTAAATTCACATTGAGCTCTACCTGCAGTGCTGATTATATTTGCAAATAAATTAGATAAGAATCATTTGCTCATAGTGGAACTTTCCTCAAAACCACTGTCTACTAAATAATTTGCAAGTAAATTCAAATTGGTAACTTATACTAGCATTTACAAATAAGAACTAGCACATGAAGCGTACATTTTATCCTTGTCGAGATTAATATATTTTCTGCATTAACGGACATTGTTACTTTTTAAGCTTTATCAGTATTTTTGTTGATATTAGCATTTTATAGTCTTTTATTATAAAATGATATTAGGAACCGAAATAACCTAGAACCATTTAGAAAGAAAAATTAATTTTTAGCAGTGCAGAGTTCAACTTATACAGCGCAGTTATAAATAGATATTCACTTTTTAATGTTTGCTTAAGAGCAAGACACACGATAAACATTGAGTCAGATTATCTGGAATTTAATACTATATGCATTATTAACGCCATTTTTTGGGAAAAACTGCTCAAGAGCAGTCAATACTAAAGATGTCGCCTACCGCAAACGACGCCGAGATCCGACAGCCGAAAATCGAAATATATTCGTCACGACTAAAGTCTATTCAAGTTTCATTTACGCCTGATGTAAACAAAAGCACATGTATGCCTGAATTGCACAGGATCGTACTTTCCTAAATAATCAAAAAAAGTGTTACTAAAAATGATGAAACTAATCTAAAAAGTAATAAATTGTCAATAACTTCACCGTACGAAGTAGTATAAGCTTTTATTTCGAACAAACACTCTAATTACTTTACACAAAACGTCTTTTGCAAGCAGGGGAATCACAGCGAAAACTGAATTCGACCCTGGTCAAAATAACTGGGCGGCGTATCGAATAATTTATGACCGATTCACCAATAGGAACGCAAAACGGCCCGCTCTTGGCTGTTGTCGAGCACGTGCTATTGTTTTCATGCGGCGTAAATGAAATTCGAATAGACTTTAGAAACCAGCGTAAGCGGACCATTGACGAGAGCAAGGAGGGATATATCGAGTAGATCAAGAACAAGCTTCTCAACTGTCCTATCGGATCAAGATCCTTTTGGTCAGTTGCCAAAGCTGTCAATCAGGGTTTCTCAAATACGTCAATCTCAGCACTGAACAAAGATGATGGCTCAATAGCGGAAACGGCCAAAGAAAAAGCGAACGTTCTTGCCGAAATATTTGCATCAAATTCTTTCTACCTTAGATCATCAAGGAAAGACTATTCCAACTACCCCGAGAGTGAATTCCTCAATGTCAGGTCTGGTATTTCGCCAACGCGAAACGAATTCTCGAAAGCCTAGAAACTAAGAAGGCCACAGGACCAGATGGCGTTCCAGCAATTGAGCTTAAGAAATGTGCTGCAGAACTGCATGCTTTCCTTCTAGCTGGAACTGCGCTCAGGTGCAACCAATTCCGAAGAAAGGTAAAAACACGAGTCAAAATAATTACCGTCCAATTGTCTTAGTTCCCATTATGTCCAAAGTCATGGAGGAACTGATCAACGGACAGCTCTTAAAATATCTTGATTCGGCAGGCATCATAAGCGATCGCCAGTACGGCTTTCACAAGCACAGATCAACGGGAGATCTCCTGACTTACGTGACCTACCTGTGGACCATCGAGAGCTACGGCGACTCTCGTGCAGTGACTCTCGACATATCCAAAGCATTTGATAGGGTGTGGTATAACGGATTGTTAAGCAAATTTACAGCATAAGGACTACCACCAGCACTGCTTCTATGGCTTTCCAATTTCTTAAGGCATCGAAGCATCCCAGTTGGTATTGATGGATATCTCTCGGAGGAATTTAAAATCAATGCCGGGGTTTCTCAAGGGGATATATTATCTCCCCCACTGTTCCTGCTCTATATCAACGATCTCTTATACAGGACAAATAATTATATTTATTGCTTTGCAGACGTCAGCACTCTTATATCCTTATTCATGTCGCAGACTCCAATGACCGCTGGTCGTTCCCACCGCCTGCCAGCGAGAAAATCAGATTGCTGCCATCAATGAGGATATGAACGCCATCGTGGAATATGGTGAGAAAATTAAGGTCCAGTTTAACGCGGTAAAGATTCAAGCAGCTGGCTTCTCAAAAAAAGCAAACATCGCATGACCTGACTTATCAATGACAGAACAAACACTGACTCTGGCCTCATCCAAAAGCTTGCTGGGCATCAACGTAGAAAACAACATGTCTCGGCGTTATCACGTCACCAAAATCGCCAAGGCATCAGCACAAAAGCTAGGAGAACTCTGTAGAGCAAAAACGTTGTATACACCACATCAGCTCTTACTGTTCTATTAGGCCCAGTAAGACCATCTCTGGAGTACTGTTCCCATGTGTGGAGCTCGGCACCTAAACACTTGCTCAAAATATTGGACTCCATACAAAGGAGAGTTGACTAAAGACCTTAATAGCCTTGAACATCGAAGAAAAGTGGCGTACATATCTCTTTACTATCGATAATACTAAGGAAGGCGTTGGAATTTCGAACGAGCTGCCACTTATGATTCCGCCCAGGGTTGTGCCAAATAGAAACACACGTCAGACACAAGCTGCTAATTAACATACGATTCAGTTGCGAACACCTAAGATGTCACTATTACGTGACTTCTTTATCTGAAGGACTGCCTCGATCTGGAATGGACTTCCGAGTAAAGTCTTTCCCGAAAACTATAACCTATACAGCGCGTCAAGTCCAACGTCCACCATCTTCTCCGCACACGCACCGCTTGTTGAGTGGCATAGGATTTTCCTTTTGTATGTGTGGCGAACATAAAAAAAAATGGTGGTCTAATTTTAATAACTTCATAGCATATGCAATCAAAAGCCCTAAAGAGATCACACATGCTGATTAGTTATGATTATGTGTGTAGGTATATAGACCTCCAATCATATGTTCCAGAAGTAAAGATATGGCAGCTACTATTAATCTTCCTTGTCTATAGACTCGACTACCTGCTTGTTTCAGATTCGAACTTGGTCGATTTTCTAAACAAACCCAGAATGCTCATAGGCACTAAAATTTACCATAGGAGCTAGTTCAAAAGTGAATTTTTAAATAAAATAAAAACCTTTAGCATTATATCAATATTTTAATAAATTATTTTACCTGAAAACAACTGAAAGCTCATAAATAAACAAAATATAAACATTAAATCATTCTATGTAGTCAGTGCTACGATATGGACAATATCAGTTGATGCTAGGTATCGAACTTGCAGAATATCACAAGAACAATACTCTTAAAAACTAATGCATTGCATAAACAATTGTAATCCTAAACAAGTATATGATTATAAACATAATCTTGCAGCTAAATACAGTTAAATGCTTGTTAAAGTTCCTGCGGAACTGCTCCGTGTGAGCTCGATTAGCGGAGATAACTCTGAGATGAAATACAGTAATATACAAGCAATAATAACAGAATAGATATTACCTTAATGTTCACAATAACCTACTATGTACACTGTATTCACCAATTGACGTGCAACGTTCAATCGTTCAGCAGTTTATCATCCAGCACAGGGGAAAGTCTCTTAAAAACACTTACTATGCCTCTTCTTAGCTTCTATATATAATGTACTTCAATTTCTTGCAGATAAGAATGACTCGAATGGTAGTGGATTGAGATGTTATGCAGCTATATGAATAATGGCATGACAGGGATGCCTTTAATGCGGTTTTTTATACACGCAAAAATGGATACTAAAAACATGCTATGCAGGTCGCATAGGTAGGCTGAAATCCGTGTAGTGGAAATAGCATTGTGAGAATCTTTATATTATAATAAAGTATAGAGTGGAACTAAAAACGCTATGCAGGTCGCATAGGTAGGCTGAAATCCGTGTAGTGGAAATAGCACTTGTGAGAATCTTTATATTATAATAAAGCATAGAAAGAAATGAACCCTCATGGACGATTGCCAATGGGGACGCTTAGTACAGCGCTCGGTACAGCGTCTTAGTTGTCAGAGAGTGATTGAAAACGAGTGAGTTTATTTACATGGCTCAATGCCGAGGGAACGCTTAGTACATCGCTCGGTACTGCGTTTTGTGAGATAATCAGAGGATAGAACCCCCATGGATGATTGCGAATGGGGACGCTTAGTACAGCGTCTTACTTTTGAGAGAGATGGCCGGGTGCCAATAACTACCTTTACTTGTAGGCTTGAGAAGACTACGACGGGATGTCGCAATGGTAGGATACCACAATGTCACTTGAATAGATATTGAGAGATTAGGGGATCTCAACACGAAGGCATTGACTCCTTCCTTTCTGGCGGGAGAAGATGCATCACTTCGGAACTAGGAAGGGCAAATTATGTAACTACAGAGAAGTTATATGAAACTTAACATCAGCGATTGTCTAACAAACTTGTGCATTTTAACACAGATCTGGTCGAAATACGCTGGCCAGTTTTTATAAAATTCGATTATTAGAGATCGGATATTTCGAGGAGCTAACTTGATTACCTCCGTCTTCGCCGTGAAAGCTCAGTGATTGCCCAAATCAGCGTGGGTTGAGCGGCCGGGTTCAGATGAGTAAACGTTGTTACAACAGATGGCGCTACGAGTATCGCCGAGGTTTTTAAGATTTCTTTGGAATGCGAGCACAGTGGCGTGAAATGTAAATATATACAAATTAAATCGTTAGGTTCGAAAACGTGTTCAAATGGTTTTTGAACACTGCTGGCGACTAATCTGTTCAAAATAGGAATATAGCTGCGTTTTCAATAAATATTCAAAACCTTTGGAGAAAGCAGGTACCGAAACTATGGACCTGTATTTGTTAACACTACTTATTATAGCTTTTTCTAATATCGGAAATACCTTCTGTATTTTAAAAGTGTCTGGAGAGGTGCCTTCATTAAGATTATTAGGCGAGTTAGCGATATAATGAGGGTATCAGTTTTTCTTGATGGAGTAGGTACTATGCTATATTCAAAAATATTCTAACTGAATTTTAGTGCGTTAATTACAATAATTGGGTCCTTGAGATTAATATAGATGATCTCGGTAAAGGAGGAATAACTGTACGAATTATTTGAGCTTTGAAGTAGAAGATATCGTTCTAGATCCTCGCTTGCTTAATCAGCAATCTTTACAAGTAATGTATTCCATTTTTTTGTGTTTGCTTCATCTGATATTTTGTGTTTTTAATAATCCATCTGAAATCGTTTGCAACCTTCCATCATGCAGAAGTAAAATTTGAGTTTATTTTACATTTTTTTGCCTCAGAAATTAGAATAAAATTTGGTGTTGTGGCTTATATTACCACTAAAATATTTTATACCAACACAGCAAGCTAATTTCTTTCCAGTTATTAAAATATTAATAGTATGTCTTTTGCTTTAATATATTCAATATTTCATATCTCAATATGTGATCTGCCAGAGTTTCCATTTATGAAAAATCCCACACCTCGTCTTTTATTATATTTTGGTTAGTTTGGGTTAACCGAGGCACGCACTTATCTCTAAATTGTATTCTCAAACAGTGTTATTACTCTCAGGATATTTTAACTAATTTATTAATATAAACCCACATTTTTCTGCATTTAACATATTAATAATCTTGGACCTGACGATCCCCGCAAGGATGGAACACATAACTCAGTTTAAAATACCTTGCATTTCAATTGAGATCTCGCTATTGATTAAGTTTAAGATAAGATGACATATGTACATAAAATCATTTCAAATTGCAATGGTGCAACTAAAATTTTAACATTTAATAACAATTCTCAATATCCTAATCCTAATCGACTATAAATAATATATATTACTGGCTAAATCGCCTACACTACGAACTAAATCTAAATATTTAAAATTTACGGTTATGATATGCTAAAATTAACCAGTCAAAATCCATTATTGACAGTTGATGCAATTCTACATTATTAATTTTGGCAATACACGCAAGTGTATTGACCCTAGGCATTGAAAAGAGATTGGCAGAATTTAAACCATAAGTTGTTTATTACTCATTTCAAATTATTCTTGAATTAGCTTCTTTATATTGTACAATCAAAAATTTAATTCTTAAACTTTATGCGTTACAGTTGGCTGTATCAGAGAGGTATCTGTTTAGCTATTAATTCAAGCACGTCGAAAATATTAGGTATAATAAATTATACTAGGAATAATGATAAGCAAATAAGGCTATATATAAAAAATAGACACTTTCATAAAGTTGTAGGGGTCTGGTCAACCTACTCTGGTTATAGTATATGAAGAGCAAAATTAGTAAAATACTGTGAACTAATTAAAATAATTAATTAAATATCACCCTGTCGCAAGTTTGAACTTGAACTTGAAAAATGTTATATAAACATTCACTGTTAATTATAAACAATTTGAGCGGTCGACGGGAGCGACTTTAACCCTTAATGATGCAGCCATCAGCATTTTGTAACACATAAATACGCAGGCAAACGCCGAGTTAATCAGACTTTCGGGTCTCTCAAACCGCTCAATTTAGTCGCTGGGCAGTACACAGGTACGTCCATTTCTAGTTGTTCTATCCCACAACCCCCATAACTGAGAACACTTATACACAGGTATAAGGTTGTCAGGTCCTTACCTAACCTGGGTGAACGTTTGCATAGGTATACGGCATTCGGGGGCTACTAAAAAGTATAGAGAGAGTCGAATTTATGAAGTATCAGAACTTCTAGTGAAGGGATAGTTTTTGAGGAGTTTCAAAAAGTAGTGAAAGTGCCTTAGCAATTTGTGATAACCTAAAAAGACTTACCTTATAAATATCAGAACAAATACCTAAATAAAAGACAACCCGCTCACATAAACTCTATTAATAAAATAGTGACGTCGCTTGCTAGACAAACTTTGAACTAAGCCTCCCTCGAGAAGACATGCATTTCATATTAATTGGGGTATTATTGCATTGGCCACAAGCAGGAAACGGCCAAGAAGTGGAGAGATCCGCGGGAGCCACATGGAAGTTACTACCAGAAGCAATAGCATATGAGGGAACCGTCCCGTTAACCTACAGCATACCATGGCGGGACAACACAGAGACCTCTCCAGCCTTTAAATTCGGATGCCTAGAAGACGGAGAAAACTGTAAAAGACTGAAATATATGGAAGAGATATCAGTAGCACTGGACAAAGAGTTAAATAGTTTAATAAATAGTTGGAATATAACTAACCTTAAAAAACAACCAAGGTCTAAAAGAGCCATCTCTTTATCCTTCATCGCAGACGGTCTCAACTGGTGTTGTGGAGTCGCAACCCAGCAAAAATTGGACTCCATGGTCATGGATGCCGAGGATCTAAGGCAGCGGATGAATTCTGTAACTAATGGTCTGGATTCAACACTGATAATCCTTGGGCAACAATCCAGTAGCATGGAAAAGGCACAACAGGAGACGGCAAAATCACTACAAAAAACAGAAGAAAAAATTAAATTTTTAGAAAACTATGCTGAAAATATAAATAACCACATGATATCAGAAGAACAGGTACAACGAAACGTGGTACTTGGAAGTCTGAAAACAAACTTAGATTTATCAAAAAAAATATTAAGGCTTACAAGAGCTATACATAAACAAGATATATTTTATGCTTGTAAACACCACCAAATCCCGATATCTCTAATAAAACCAGATATCCTAAGAGAAGACCTGGTAAAGCTTAACAGTGAGATAAACAAAAAAATGCACAACCTAGCAATACACTTTCACGACGTAACCAAATACTATGAGTTACCAATAGCCGAATGCAGTCTAACACGCGATACAATAATAATACATATAAAAGTACCTATAAAACAAATCACACATCAATGGAAAATGTTTGAACTAATAACATTTCCATTTGCTTGGCATGGGCAAACATGTATTATTGAACATGATACGTTGTACCTGGCAGTAACAGAAAATAATATAAACCATAATCAAGAAACAAGGCAAATAACAGGAACTGGGCTACATTTATGCAACCCTTATAATAACAAACTATGCTGCCTACCTAGATTTGCAGGAGGGGTCCTTCAAGGTCCAGCATGCTCTAAAAAATTATTCCAGGGTACTACAGTACAGGACTTGACTTCACATTGTCCGATGAGGTGCCATAAATCTAATTTACTCCTAATCACAGAACTCGAGGACGATGAATTCATGATAACACATTCACAGGAAAATATGACGCTTCAGTGCAATGACCAAATTGTACCCATGGACCATAATGTGTCAGCTCCAGGAGCCCTTAAAGTTTATATCCCGTGCCACTGTAACCTAAAAGCGAGTAAGAGCGTAATAATCCCGCAAAGGTTCCCGTGTAAAACTGAAAGCCGACAGGTAGCAATAACCCACGTCTTACCGGCTGCATGGACAAATTTAAAATCTTTTATACTCAACCCTCTTTTAATAATCAAACCTACCAAGTTTCACAACATGGAAGAATGTATAAATCATAATTGGTCTTAGACCATCGCACATTTAAATCTAACTTCCAGTAAGGAAACCCTGCAAAATATCGCGCAAGAAATTAAGCATTTACAACAAATACCCCCTACATATCATTGGCAAATAGAAAATCATGGTATAATGTTCACATGGAATGTAATATTGTCAATAATACTTGCTTACGTGATATTTCATAGACGAATTCCAGGACAACTAGCAGTCATTCAATCTACAGCAGCCCAATCCAATCAGATAAAGGATAGCCATAATGCTTTATTTATTTCCACATGCATTGCTTTTGCACTGTTCTTAATCTACTTTATATTTAGGTTCTGGAAATACCTGAAAGAAAGAAGACTACGACGACAAAACGAGAGAAATAATGGCCACACACAACTAGACATAAGACAAGTGAATATTAATCCACATCAAAACTATGTATTGCGCATTCACAAAAGGACAGAGGACGGCCACTTTCAGTGCAGCTTCCAGGCAAGGCCGGAACCACGCCACGAATCTACAAATGAAGGCAACCTGAAACATATAGTACAGTATAATGTAGCATATAAGCATATATATTTAATACTCCGTAGGCATATAAGTAGCAATAATTAAATTCGTTATATGGGCTACACAGAGAAAAAGAAAACAAACGGATAATAAATGATTTTTAATTCTTTAAAAGTAAACATGGACCATAGGTCTCCGGGGCCTAATAAATATGCTAATGTATAATAGGTGACGAAATACCGCACCACAGTAGAGTTCCTGGTGACCGGATGGTAAAAGTGGTGGCCAGGAATCCTTTGCGGCAACCTTTATAAAAGTAAATTGAAACCGCAATCCCGAAAAAGAGAAAAAATAAGGAGGCATTACTACACAACATTAGGGAAAATAATAGAAACCTACCACAGGGAGATCTGGGAATCGGCGAGCAATGATGGCCGCATAACGGCGGCGATAAAGTCGGCCTTAAACAAGAAAAAATGGGGGAAATATACAATAATAAGCCTCATAAAAAATATTAATTATTACTTACAATTGGGAATTGGTGCCATAATTTTTTTTTCTCTTTAATGGGTGAACTAATAGAAACAAAGGCCAAGCGTAAAATAAAATATATAGTAATAAACGCATGGGTTTGCAAAAAGGCACAAATCGATATTTTACAAACATAATCGGTAAATGTTATATAGATCAGCGTTTTAATTTTAAACAATTAGGAATAAGTTCAATAAACCGTAATATTGTTAGTATAGGTGATTTATAGTAATACAGGGCCGCAATGAGTTGCTTTTTAATGCCAAGGAAAAAAATTCATTATCTTTTTAGATATACCGCACTAACAGTCCTTTTCCAAAAAACTAACAGCTATAAAGACAATGAATTAATGTCACCTCTATTGGGATGGACGCATCTTAATAGAGGAGATATCATATGAAAGGCATCTTATTGTCCATAGACATAAAAAACCTAGTTTTAAAAAATGGTATTATAGCCAGTATAAAAAGAAAAGCAATGTTCTCAAAACGGATAGGTTTGCACTAGATAAGGTATAATAGATAAATAAGCTTAAAGAAATCAAACCGAGAGAGTTTTGATCATATATAATTAGTAATAAGGTAAATAACAGAACCGTATTTAAATAATACGTTTGTCACGTAGTTGCTTTATTAACACAATGAATATTAAGACGTAAAACTTTATTGGCCATAGAAGCAAATACATTTTGAAATAATACATCTCTAGTAAACAGCCGGGTTTATCAAATTATGATTTTGTTAATAAGACAACAAAAAACGTCACAAATAAGAAAACATAAGATAAGATTATAACATTGTTGTTGTAAAACTATTTTTCTTTTGTTACATGTACCTATATAACTAGCACAAAGAGCGAGGCAAACCACTACATGAAATGGAAATGGGTGGATCTAAGCCAGAACAAGTCCACTGACGAAATATATATTTAATTATAATAAATTTAGGTGCAATACAGTATGTCTTCTCGAATTCAGGTCGGTTTTCTCTCTTTTAAAGTAAATAAGTCAGGTTAAAACGTTGGGGACCAACGTTATCAGGGAGGGGGAATGTGTGAACTAATTAAAATCATTAATTAAATATCACCCTGTCGCAAGTTTGAACTTGAACTTGAAAAATGTTATATAAAAATTCACTGTTAATTATAAACAATTTGAGCGGTCGACGGGAGCGACTTTAATCCTTAATGATGCAGCCATCAGCATTTTGTAACATATAAATACGCAGGCAAACGCCGAGTTAATCAGACTTTCGGGTCTCTCAAACCGCTCAATTTAGTCGCTGGGCAGTACACAGGTACGTCCACTTCTAGTTGTTCTATCCCACAACCCCCATAACTGAGAACACTTATACACAGTTATAAGGTTGTCAGGTCCTTACCTAACCTGGGTGAACGTATGCATAGGTATACGGCATTCGGGGGCTACTAAAAATTATAGAGAGAGTCGAATTTATGAAGTATCAGAACTTCTAGTGAAGGGATAGTTTTTGGGGAGTTTCAAAAAGTAGTGAAAGTGCCTTAGCAATTTGTGATAACCTAAAAAGACTTACCTTATAAATATCAGAACAAATACCTAAATAAAAGACAACCCGCTCACATAAACTTTATTAATAAAATAGTGACGTCGCTTGCTAGACAAACTTTGAACTAAGCCTCCCTCGAGAAGACATGCATTTCATATTAATTGGGTATAGAGTAAACTCTTAATTCATCTATAATCTTAAACACGCCTTTATTAGCATACAAGCTAACCGTTGTTAAGTTTGTTTGTAAATAAACTTGTTATTCTTTTTATCGATGTGTCTCCTTTATTATCTCTTCTCAACTTGACGTAGTGCGTTCCTAAATCTGAGTTACTCTCCTACACGCTAAGTAAGGCGTGTCGGCACAGATAAAAAATACAAATAGTGACAATACAATACCACAGATTACACAATACAGATGCGAAAAAGCTGCAAATCAGCGATTCAAAGTTGATTTGGCAGACTTACGCTGCCCGCACCAATGCATTTATAAATTCTAGTTATCTTACAAAAAAGATAAGGCGCACCAGTAGATTTTAAAATATTTAATATCGAGCATCAATGAGCTGACGTGCGCATCTATATGGCTGCTTTTTGTCCTCAGTATAAAACATTTCGATGAATTTTCAGGATGTTCTTTTGTCACCAATGGAAAACGATTTGCCAATAAGATAATTGTTTGTCGCTTTTAAAATCACTTGTTAAATTAT
Source organism: Pissodes strobi (assembly GCA_016904865.1). Classification (NCBI taxonomy): domain Eukaryota; kingdom Metazoa; phylum Arthropoda; class Insecta; order Coleoptera; family Curculionidae; genus Pissodes; species Pissodes strobi. Next base: position 23,149 of record JAEQML010040219.1, read on the forward strand.
GGATTATCTGGAGTAACTTGTAGAATATTAAATAATGGCATAAAATTAGATCCGATGTCAGTAACAAGACCCATGGTAATCTCATATCGGATAATTTTTTAACAAGTATATTTACAATGCAACGTATATCACAGGTTTTAGATATAACAAAAACGTACGCTATTGGTTATTTTCAATCTGAATACAGACCCCTAGCCATGATGACGGCCAGATTTTGTCCAATAACACATTCTTTTGTTTTATTACCAATTGAATCTTAATAATCTCTTGCGAATTTATTTTTTTCGATTACTTTTTATTAAATTGATTTTGCCGGTTTGCCGGGGGGGGGGGGGGGGGGGGCAATTGCTGATGAGATGTACCGTTCTTTGTGTGGAAGCGGTTGGCTGTGGGACTATTGCCACTTTTGTCACTTTTGCCACTTTTGCCACTTTTGCTTGTTGAAGCTAAACTGTCCGAATCAACTCGAAAAGTCCAGGTAGCTGGAAAATTAGTATTACTTGGACAACATGTTTCTTCCTCTTATATTAAATATATTATATTACAAAATAACAATAAATAGAGTCAAAAAATATAAAAAAGCAAAAGCCTAAATCTTAATTAATAGTTAAATATAAGATAATTTCAACATAAAACATGTGCCTTTCATTCAATGTATAATGTGCCAAGTTTTCAAATAAAAGCTAGTTGCACCCTCTTAATTTTGTGTAAAGTGCAACACGCTTTTATTTGAAAATTTGACACTGCTATACATAGAATGAAAAATATTAAATATTTTCTGTTGAAATTAACTTAATTTTAACTACCTGTAGTGCGTTTTCCATTAATTAAATAAAAGGGTTTTTAAAATATTTCCTTACTTTTATTTATTTTTAGCATTGTAGAGTTAGTAAGAAGGCGCTTGCTTAAAATACTTGTTTTTCATAATTATGCATGCTCAACTGAACAACCGGAAGTAGGTCAAACTCAATATTCCCCCCCCCCCCTGCATACGACCCTCCATAATATAAAAATTATCATCGCATTTACATATGAATTATATGGAAAATTTCAGCTAAATTAAGTAAGTGGGTCAAATTTAGGATTTTACTACTCCTCCTAAATACGACCCTATACCAGCTTAATAACTGGATAAGATCGCATTGTTATCCGATTTACATATGTATGCAAATTTTTGAAGCTCAATTGAACATCAGGAAGTGGGTGAAATTTAAGATTTGAGCCCCCCTCTTAAATACGTAAATTGACCAACTCAACGAAACCTTAATATTAAATTATTATCTCATTTACATACTGAAAAATTTCAGCTCAATTAAGCACCAAAAAGTGGGTTATTAATTAATAAAGATTTGTGGATAAAGGGCAGCAAAAAAGAATCGTTTTATACAAAATCCGACTAGACAGGTGCACTCTAGGTAAAAAGTTGCTTTTGAGAGTGTGTCAACAGATTTTGAATATATGCATAAAATATAGAAATTACTGGACGTTTTCGAAAATACACCAATTTAGGTTTTTCAAAGTATCTCAAAGACTCAAATAGCTAGAATACATACATAACATAAATAACAAACATAATTGTCTAAGTCTTTTCCGATTTAACCGTTTTTTCTATCTCTTATAGTTTCCGAGATCGTGATACATGGACCACCAATTTGGGACACAATGTATAACCATTTCAATAATATTAAATTATTAATTTTTATGCATCTGATAGAATAATTTTTTAGGAGGTTACTCTGTCACATTATTCAACGGCCGTTTTGAACCATAAAAGATGATGGAACAGCGTCATTATAAAGCCGTTTCATTCCTGATGAATAAAAAGGCACCCACTTTTTCTCGAAGTTGTTTTCACATATTTTATAAAGTGCCATATTTTTTTTTTGCGAAAGATCATCTCGTCCAGCGGCTTTAGCCCAGATCTCAGACCTAGACGTCGAACCATAAGTAATTATGCTCGATTTAAATGGAACTACTCAATACATGTAATGGTTAGATATAATACAAATGACCAAGCCTTTCAAAAGTTACGAAGAATAAATTAAGATAATATGACCTTAAGAATGTAATAAATATGCTGAAATTGTTATAAGTTAACTTACCGTGCACTGTCTTTTTTAAAACTATTCCATTTGTTCACCGCTTCTGGTGGAACAATGCAGGTAAACACATTCATGGCGAAGCATGCTTTAAAAGATAGACAGACGCACTATAGTCGTTCTACGACAAGGAGCCGGCTCCTTCTTGAGAGGCATGGTTTTGAACGGACTTGAAATCGGCGTGGCCTCTTGCTTACGCATCTGTATTGTAATCTGTGACAATATAACCAAATGCCTTTGAGAGCTCGTAAACTATTTAAAAAAACTTGGTGGAAATGGCTTTGTATCAATTTTTCTACAGTTTTCGAAAATATGTTCAAGTTTTCATGGACAAAAGTAGATCCCATGGCTAGTTTCTTAGATATATGAGGCGAATACGAGGATATATGAGCGTTTAGAATTTGTATTCGTCCTAAAATGTTGGCTAATATTTCTTTTAATACTAATTTTGAAACGTATATTTTAATGTTGCGGTTTAGGCCAGGAGCGTAGTCAACGGTGTTCCGCGGGGCCGTTTTATGTAAATGTTTTAATATCTCTGTCAGTAAAAGTAAGACGACCCTAAAAATATTAAACCCAACACGTTAGTCGTCAAGGCACGATGCATTAGACGCTCTTAGGTTTAGATATGCAAATGTGTTAAAAGTTTCACAAATTATATGGACCTCTAATAATAAAACTGAGGTTGACGAAGCTAATTCTTGAGTTATTTGGAACTGTATTTTTAATCGTTCTGCAATCAAAAATTTAAAAATTTGCTGATGCTCTTTCGAAACTACTGCAAAATAAACAGCAAAACATTGAACATGCATCAAAAATGTTTACTACTGCGTTCGAAAATATCAAAACACTAAGAAATAATTTTGATTTATTGATAAGTGAATGGCTACGGAATGGGGGATAAAGGCGGAGTTTTCAAAAAAGAGGATATCTAGGCCCAAACAAATTTTTGATGAATAGAAAAATCATTTTCAAATTAAATCTACTGAAGACTGGTTCAAAATAAAAGTTTTTTATACAACGTTAAATATTATAATATCTCAATTAAAAAATAGAACATCCGGGATAAGCAAAATTTATAAAACTTTTCTTGGATTATCTGCGGATGTTTTAGGTAACGATTCGGTTTCTGATGATGAATTGTATCGGATGGGTCAGGAATTGTACGTCAAATATTCCGATGATATTTCCGATAAAATTTCGTCACAACTTGTTTCTTTTAGAAGTTGTTTTAAGGGTGATTTAGGTAGGACCAAATTAATTAAACACCAAATAGAATTTATTTTAATTGAAAGTTTCAGTTCCTGTAGTGGTTTCAGTCAAATTTTGACAGCTTGCTACATTTTGCTGAGTATCCCTGTATCTGCAGGAACAGCCGAACAATCATTTTCCAAGTTGAAATTGATAGAGAGTTTTTGGGAAGGAAAAGACTGTCGGTCAGGGTTGTCAAAGCTGTCAATTGAGAACCAAATTGCGCGGAAAATAGATGTGTCTTACATAGTGTCGACTTTGGCAAATATTAAAGCCAGTTCAATAAAATTTAATTAGATCAGTGATTTCATTTTATTAATACTTTAGTTAAACATGCAACATGCACATATTTGTTGCTAGATATTTTTTAGTTTTTAATGTTTGTGTTTTTGTTATGTTTTTTTGATTTTTTTTAATAAACCCAAATAGGTACTTTATTTTTAATGAATATGGGGCTCGGAGATTCCATGGAACACAGGCCCTTAACAACATCACTACGCCCGGCGCTCCTAGTTGAATATTGGATTAAAATAGTCTACAAAATGATATACAGGATGTTTGCATAAATCAACGTAACACTTTCTTGTCTCAAAGAATTTAACTCAAGTATGATAGTTATGCGACTAATAATTAACCTCTTAGCCGAATTTAAAATTTACGTAAAGCTGATAAACAGATTATAAAATATTATTTTTGCCAAATATTGAATAGAAGTGAATAAAGATTGCTCGAAAAAACATTTGGTATGACCTACATTTGAGTCAAAATAAAGCGTACGAAAATGCTGTATAATTATTATTGTAATATTTTTTAAGGCATTAATTAAGCACTCATGGGTCAGAATTTGAATATTTTTATGGTATAACTATCTTTAGAAAATTAAAGAGGTTGATTCGCTATTACCTACTAATCTTCGAATGAGAAATATTTCGAATAAAATGTCCAATATTGCGATTTATGATATTGTAATTATACGTATACTACCATTTAGTCCATCAAAATAATACAATAATGAAGCACGCAATGATTTCTAAATATAGGGTCTGCCTGACTCGTTACATTGAAATATAGAACCATAGTACTTGTTTCCTTCCAATAATCCCCCAGATTTAAAAGAAAATAGGCTTGCTGGCAGTATAGTTCGTGTTAAAAAATAAAAATATGTTTTAAGTTCTTGTTTTTTCTTTTACCTATTAGTTTATCAATTTATGAAATATACTGCTTCTGTTTTACCTTTTAGTGCGTAAAGCTGGTTCGGTGCACACAAGTTTCAGGTACGTACTCTATTTTCTTGCAATACTCTTGGCTTCAGTCCTTGAGAGCAAGCATTTTTTAACTTTTTTGAGTGAAAATTCTTTAGGTGCGTTTAGCTTATTTTTCCTGGATATTGAATCAAATTGAGCCGCTACGCATCACGTTTTTGCCAAGCCAGAAAGAGAGAGAGAGAGAGAGAAACAGTCAATCATGGCATTTAAAGTCCTATTTGGATCACTCTGTACCTCTTGTCAGTCTGTAATATATTAATCCGAATAGTCATCTATCTAACTGTCAAATTATAAACATAAAAATATAATAATTCATTATTACGCAAGTAATCTCCCCAGAAATGGAAGCATAGATCCCAAATTCCATCAAGATACCGTCAAAAGGAAAGCCCTGGTTCGACAGAAGATGCGAAAGAGCTGTAGGTAGGAAACAGCAAGTATACAAGTACCGGCAGCAAAATTAGACCGCTGAAAATCGCAATTATTTTGTCAAAGCGAGAAACGAATGCAAACGTGTGATCGACGAAACTAAGGACAAACACAATCAAAGGATCAGGAATAAACTTTTGCAATGCCCCAGTGGCTCCAGAAATTTCTGGTCGGTAGCAAAGGCAGAGAGTAATAACTTTACAAAAACGTCTCTCCCACCTTTGACAGACGAACGTGGCATCAGGGCGACTACAGCCAAGGAAAAAGCAAACATGCTCGCCAAAATATTTTCATCGCACTCTACCTTAGTTGTCCCCCAAGGGAAGGCTCTCCCCACCAAAACATCAACACTACCATGGTAGAATTCAAGTTTCATCCCCGTGATATTCGTAAAAGCTTTAAAGAACTAGATACGCAAAAGGCATCAGGACCGGACGGATTACCTGCCATCGTGTTAAAGAACTGCGCCAAAGAACTAACACCCGTTTTTTTCAGGCTTTTTTCTCTGTCTTAAAATGCAAGAGAGCCACGCCCTCAAACTATCGCCTAATTGCCTTGCTTCCAATAATTTCCAAAGTCATGGAACGTGTAGTTAATCAGCAACTACTGAAGTACCTTGAGAAGAACAGAATAATCAGCGATAATCAATACGGCTTTCGCAAAGAAAGATCAACAGAAGATATATTGGCCTATGTCACTCATATATGAAGTAGGACAATTGAGAACTACGGAGAGTTTCGAGCGATTGCATTGGATTTTTCGAAACCATTCGACAGAGTTTGGCATGGCGGACTGCTCAACAAACTGCCGTCCTTCGGACTTGGCAGCCGCTCTCTGCATCTGGCTTGCCAGTTTCCTTAAGAACCGATCTCTACACGTTGCAGTTGATGGACAAATCTCAGACACATTCTCCGTTAACGCGGGCGCGCCTCAGAGCGCAATACTTTCACCAACTCTGTTTCTCATCTATATTAATGACCTGCTGACCGAAGCGAATAATCCTGTTTACAGTTTTGCAGATGACAGTACTCTTGTCTCCCAATTTAGATCAGAAAAACCTTTACCAGCGACTGAGACTTATCACCGCAGAGAGGAGCAGATTTCAGCGATTAATCAAGATCCGGAGAAAGTTAAAACTTGGGGCGACAGAAATTTGGTCCAGTTTAATGCAGCAAAGAACCAAGCAGCCACATTTACTACGAGGGCCAATACGGCGGGCCCCAACATCATTATGGCAGGATCGACCATTCCTTCATCCTCGTCGATCGGACTGCTGGGTGTCTCCGTCAACAGCAATATGCCCTGGCAAGACCACGTTGTTAACATCGCAAAATCAGCTTCCCAGAAGCTTAGTGCGCTATATCGCAACAAAAAACTGTATACACCGCAGCAGTTGCTCTTGCTCTACAAATTTCAAATTAGTCGGTGCTGACACATCTGGGGTGCCGCACCAAAGTACACCCTAAAGCTGGACGTCTCGTCGGCAACCCGGAGTTGACCCGGAATCTGGATAATCCGGAACGCCGCAGACATGTGGCCGAGATGTCCCTGTTTTACAGATACTTTCACGGCAGATGTTCTCAGGATTTGGCCCGCCTCATCCCACCCCTGGCAACGCCTATCAGACAAGGCAGACGAGACGGCAAGAGCTCACCAGTTCATCGTACAACTGGAAACACCTAGAACGTCTCTTTACAATAGCTCCTTTGTCTGGCGCACTGCATCACTGTGGAACTCACCCCCAGGACATCTGTTTCCCTCTAATTACAACCTACAACTATTCAAGAACCGTGTCAATCAATATCTTCGCACACGCACCGCTCGTCGAGCACCATAGGATCTCCCTTTAGTATGTGTGCCACTGCCATAAAAGCAAATTAAGTATGTATTATGCTGATCCGTATACTTATACTGGTTTTCGACAAAAGTGTTTGAGTGGGATCCTAACTCAGAGGTAGGGTACTCGTCTAGCATGCGAGAGGTCTCTTTTTTCTTGAATTTTGAGCATGCATTGGGCTAGTTTTGGCTAGTTTTCCCAAGTCGTGGTCTGGCAATTTAGGCCCCATATAACCCTTACTATACTAGAGGAGTCCAAAAATTTGCTAAGGAAGTAGGTTTAAAATTATGTAGTATACCAAACTAAGAAATTATTGGGTGATCCAAAGGACAAAATTGATATATTGGAAAAAGTGCAATTTATGAAACTGGATGTATGCATTGTAATAAAAAATATCTTATAGTTAATTTAAAGTATGGTAGAACAGGTGTAACATCTAATTATTCTATTTGGCCTCAATATTTTCGTAGGTAACCTTCATTCCAAAATAGTTGGCCTTTTGGCTTGCTTTTTGTACTGCCTTGTATTATCGCGTCATTTAGAATTGGTGAGTTCGGTAAGTGAGCTTGATTGAGTATCATCAAGCTTTCCTCGAATGTTGATGTGTAGGTGTTGTCCTTCTCTTTCAAGACACATACTTGATTCGTAGTAACTTCTTTGGCTAGCACTTTGTGAATTCTGGCGCATGTGGGGATTCATCTGACTGAAGAAACTAACTTACACAAGTGGTTGTGTATATTTTAAGAAAACTATAAATTTAGCTAGAGAGTGACATAAAAATAGTGATTTTTAACATTGTAAATATTGTCTTGCGTTATATACTGCGTTATTTTGCCAACTAGCCTCTTGGAGATTCGATTTTAATATACAGTAAGTAATACTTTATGCTATTTAAGAAAAACGTAGAAATTCACTTTTTTTAGAGGTTGTGGAAATCATCCTGATGATCTTCCAATAAATTCATTAAAATCAAAGCCTCTAGACCATCACCGTTTCCTTCGCAAAGAATTACATTTTCCAGATTGAATCCATTCTAACAGCCAAGGTGCGTTTTTAATAAATATTCTCACGTTACATGCTTGAAAAAAAACATTATTGCATTCTTGGTTGACAAAATGTTTGTCTTCTTTTGATATTTCAATTTCTGGCAGCCTTACAGGATTTCCTTTAACTCTATCTTCGTTAATAAATAACTGATATTTTGGATAAAGAGGTGAAGACATATTCTTCATTGTATTTACACATCTAAGTGATTTTCAATGAGTCCGCTATGCTGCAGGGATAACCAATTATGTGTGATTATTTGTCATGGCCTCGATAGGCGTGCTCTTTGAGGGTGGCAGTTATTATCTCCAGTATAGCACATCATAGAGGCGATATAGATTTCGAAAGAGGTTTTCAATAAATTTTGATATAATATGTAAACATTTTCGAATTGGGATATTGCTTCTATACTTTTTGCAATTGGTTGAAACCAGATATTCGGCAAAAGAAATTCGGGCCTCTTTGAAGTAGCGCAAGTTGATTATTAGTTATTATAATTATATAAGATGTTCATAAATTGCGTATGGGTCCGTTTGGGTTTATGTTAAAAATACCATCTACCATTTGTTAAAATTAATTATCCTTTACAGAGTCCGTATTTTTTTACTTTAAAACTAAAAACAATGAGCAAAGCTATTGGCAAACTTATGCCTACCCCCTCTCCTGTCGCGACGTCCCTGTTCAAAAATGCAATTACATTTTCGCAGCGTAAAATTATTGAGTTCGGGGCATTTTGATGTCTAAGACTTTGTTCGAAAGTAATCTATGGTATTATTACTTGCATTATACCGAAAACGCACGGTATTAGCTCAGAATATTTTGTTATCTAACTGTTCATGCATAAGCCATAAAACTGTATTTGCGCCTCAGAAAAACACTACTAGTTATGAATGAATAAATGATCTTCTGGGGTATTAGTACACTGCGATCTGTATAGATAAATGTCCCCCCCCCCCCCCCCTCTTCACAGAACCGGCAACTGTCCTCGTTTTCAATTTTTATTCTTTCCAGGTGCCTTCTCAACTGGCAGTGGCCCGTAAGAAAGCCGGTGAGGATGCGGAGATTGTTCTTACTCAGTGTTATAAGGATTTTTGGTCTTCGTGGGTGAGGGGGCCCTAGAAACATCTTTGATTGCCTTAACCCGAGAAGACTTCTGAACTCTGCCTTGCGTAAGTGTGCATCACTATGCCACAGAAGGGCTCCGGTCTTAAAAGCGGAGTTTGGATTAGTTTGAGTTAGGTCTGCTTTTTCGTTGCCTTTTATCCCAGCGTGTCCTGGTATCCATTGAAGGGATATCTTTGCTTTGAACAGCTTCAAGTATATCTGAAAATCTGAAATTTTTTTTTCGTCAATTTTGATTATTACCCTTAATTAGCTTCAACATACAATTAGTTACAAAGCATTTGGAGGCTAAATAAGTCATCTATCTTGCAAACATATAATGGTATGAAGCGAAGTTAATGAACAAACATTTTAAGTCGGAATCGGCAAAGAGAGAGAACACACAAGACGTTGATTAAGGTGGCAACGTTACCAGGGCCGTAGATAAGGGGTGATTTAGGGAGTTCGAACCCCTCCATGGTCCCAAACAATGTTTGCCTCCGGCGGCCCTGCGGCACTTTTTAACTTAATTCGCTACAAATTTTCTTCCCACCTAACCTAACCCTCCCCCCCATGGAGAACGCCTAGCTACGGCCCTGAACGATACCATATAATAATTCCAGAGATTTAGAAAAAAAAATAAAACAAAATATTTTTAAAACAGATTACTATTTGCACATTTTGACATAAATTAAGGGGAATTCGTAGAAATAAATTGTTTTTATAAAAAGAAAAATCCATTAGCAATTTAGAAAAAATGTGCAATATCACTGTTAAATTAAAATCAAATCAAGCTAAGGAAAAATGCATTTAATTTAAAAGGTATTTGTTCTAGCAAGTACAAGCAAGTTGATTTTTTTCTAGGAACCATCTCAATTGGATGCAATTAAAATCGCTCCTGGAACCAATTTCTATCGGATCATTTTACATTTACGCAGTGGTTTTAAAAAACTGCTAATTATTCCTGCTTGCTTTGTGTTAACGTCATACTCAAAAGTATCATTAAAACGTATCACTTTTATTAATTTGCGGTTGTTTAACAATACCACTAGCTGTTGTTTTTTAGTTGTTAAATAACGATTTGGTAGTAAGAATAATCGTTTTCTACGGCTTGAGAACTATAAATAAATACATTATATTGACTAAAAATGTTGCTATTTTATAACTTTATTATTAGTAGCTCTAGGAAGAAAAATAAACATATTGATCCCTTATGCCGGAAAACATTCCACTAGCCAACTTCAGAAGTAGATATTTGGTTGCAGGACCGGATTTAGTCTTTAAACTGCTCCTTACAAGTGAAAACATGCGCCCCTATGGAATGCTTACATTGATTGTAGGCATTCCAAAAAAGGTATATGGTCATTGGCATAAGTTTTTCAGCGAACGGTCAAAAACAAGAGTTTAACCGTGGTTAATATAATGTTTTTTCTAAAACATTTACAAAATCTTGCGTTAGTTGTTAATTTATTAGCTTTTAGTTCAGATAATTCTCTAATTAAGTCAGAAACAGCTCAGCTGTCAGTGTGTTCATACTCAATTTCTAATATATGGTCTGATAATCTCGCTTAAGGTGTTGGCACTGGATGTCCTGCTAAATCTACCTCCATTACATATCCTCATACATGGGAACGTAAAGATGGTACAATACCGGCTCAAGCAAGGCAACAAGCCGATCATTGAATGGGAAAGGCCCACAAGCTGGAAACTAGAGGACAGAGGAAGAAGATCAAGTATCTCTTCGAAATGTCATCAGACGAAAGAACCCCTTCCTATGGGTTTGATAGACCCTTCTCATTAGCAATTGCAGGCAGAGAAGAATGGGAGGGTGGCCTCCCATAAAAGCAGACCAAGCATGGTAGACCGATGGCTCTAAGACCAGTATAGGGGTGGGAGCCGGGGTCCACGAACCAAGGTCAAATATCTCCATAAATAATAAAATAACAGAGGAAAGTATAAACTACATATGTAATTATTTATTATTAAAGTTTCATTAATACTTAAAATACCTCTACTAATGATAAGTGAATGTTTCGTTCTGTTTTATTTTTTGCTTAGAAAATGGTAACACTGTAAAACAGTCTAAGCATTGGCAAGCCCTTTTCTTAAAAAAATCAAACAAAAAATTATTTTTACAAAGTATTGAAAAATTTTCCCTACCTTAGCATTACAAAACCATCAATTCCTTCTATTATCTTAAATCTCAATTGTATGGTAAGTTAAGCAGTTGTAGTAAATAGACACAGTTTAAACAAAACAAATTAATCTAAGTTCTTCTAAACAGCAGAAAATTAGTCAAAGTACAGCAAAAACTGCAAATATAATCACTTTATGATGAAAATTCCGGATATTCCCGACCAATTTGAACAAAATTGAATTCGACTCGGTGAATCCCCAGTGTAGAAACGTGCTGACTGCAGCGTGTTTAAATGATACGCCGGACGTCGTCGGGTGATATTTCGATCCCTGTTATTAATTTTTCTTAAGACAAATAAACAATGGTGGCCCAATGCTTTCGAGTCTGACAAATAAAAATGCTAAAATGATTCAACCGAGTGCCGACATGCGCAAAGAAGTAAAGAATTAAATTATTTTGACCAGCAGCTTACAAAATGTATTTTATTTATGTAGAGGCGAATGTCGGTAATAGAAAGTTGGGAATTTTCGAAAAGTGGGGAAAAAGATTTTAAACATTATTGAAGTTGCATGGGCAGCAGTGAAAATGTATATTAGCGAACTTCACTTAAAGATTTAAGTAAAGTTATATTATAGAACCAATTGTCTCAATATCAGCAAAACATGGAAATCATACGTTAAACACGTTCATTGTATTGAAGAGTATTGGGAAGTAGACGACCAAACTGATACAGTTATGGACGATTTAATTATCGCACTGGGATTTTCAAGTAGTGATGACGAAACATCATCTTTTTCAGACGAAGACAGCGCATTAGCAGGAATAGAACTATTAAAATCGTAGTCGTTGACCTCAAAAATGTCAACACAATTTTTTTTCTATATATTGAAAAACTGGTAAGAAAATAACTGTCAATAAACAACTTCAACATACTTCTCCTATTATTTAATATACATTGTTTTTGCAGCTTAGATTCCATACTCACGCCCCTGATTTAAAGGGAGTTGAACACTTTTCGTACATCAACCGTAGAAACCGCTCGGTTTTTTTGAAATCTCGCACTATAATTATCATTTAACCGCCCTCACAGAATTTTTACTAATTTTCTATGATTTTTGTCGATTAATTTTTATTTCATATCATTTCACACTATTACATATTTCTAATTTTGTCGCACTGAAATACAATATCGATTAAGTATTCCCCTGACATAGGGTCGAAGAAGTGGCGTAGTGAATACCATTTAAAAGTTTTAAATCAAAAAATTTATTATCGCAAATACCAAAATACAAAATTTATAATTTACAATGGTCACATCAAAATGCATAAAACCAGCTAACAACAATATTAAAATTTCCAATTATTTCAAATTACAGACACAATTAAAATTACTGAGACAAATAAGATGATTCTTCCTCGATATATCTGTCTTGTCGAATATAATAATAGCTTGAAGTATACAAATACTATACACAGTTGTGAGAATTTGGCTACTATCATGATAATCAAGATTTAAATCTAGTTTTTTGATTCCACTAATAAATAATATGGTAATCTGTTAGTGCCATTGTTGTTTGGGCAAGATCCTCGAGCTAAACGATCTTCTTATATTACATTCGACATGGAATTAGATATGACAACATCATGAGACTAAATACTTTATAGTGAAATAAGTGAGTCATCTACATTGCAAAAATGTAATTGTCTAAAACAAACCCATTTTCTTAAAATGAAGACGTAGGCAATTACCATCCCAAGAATTGTCTGAAATCGTGACGATTTGTCTTGTCTATTTTGCAAATAAGTAAGTAATTTGTTGTAATTTTTTTTATCCGTTCTTAAAACCGCCAATTGGGTAACAAATGTAGGCTAAGTTCACACTGCGATTTATAAAAATTGCAAGCGGTTTGATTGTGGAGGAGTAGGTACGTGTTGCTCAATATAATGATTATGAAATATGGGCACTTTGATTGCTATAAAGTTTCGTCAATTAATTCCTAGAGTAATATAATATGTATATATTTTATTTACTGAAGAAACAATTATTTCAAGTTTTAATATCTACATTGTAAACACACAACTTTAACGTGCAAAATAAAAAAGCAGGTAAAAAGACATATGTCGCAATTAATTACAAATAAAGGACTATTTCAAGTATATTGTAAATTATATTAAAAGCAGCCTATAGCAGGAAAAGAACCAATTCAAGATTCAGGAAACAAACAATTAAAAAGTGGGAAGACATACGGGATAGGTTAGAGCAAGGTGCTTATTCATCATGCTAATAATTAAACAATTATTTACAGACCGATGTAAACAATACTTTATGTAACCGTATGCAGACTTCTAATGTTAAATATGCTTAAATTTCGTTTAAAAATTATGGCTACCTTGAGAAATAATGAAAAATTGGAAAATCCCCAAAAATTAAATAAAAATGTACACCTATTTATTTATGTCATATACCAACAAATTATAAATACTGTGCACTAACAGATATACCAATTCCCTGAACTTTTCTCGGCAAGAAAGCATGAGACGCGCTATCAAAGGCTTTGGAGAGATCGATCAGATCTATGTAACTCCAACCATAACAATCCAGATGTGATAATATGAATGCTGAGAAATTTGCAGCAACACTATCATTCCAGCACATCCACAGAAATGGATGAGATTGACCAGAAGAGAGAACATTTGGATGATGCTCTTTATTTCAAAAGTCGTTCGATACTACATTCTTTAAAGAAATTTGAAGGTTTTTAAATCTGGTCACAATAATAATCGCGAATTTTCTCTATTTATCTATTTTTTACAAAAATTATAAAATAATAGAACAACATGGCTTCTAGCGCTACAAACTTGAGAATCTACCATGAATTTCTGGTCTCTTTTGTTGAAGTCGTTTATACCGACTTATCAAAGGCATTCATTGCACTGTGTCTATCAGGAAATATTGTCGAGAAAGCTATCGGATATCCGCGTCTCTGGAAGCTATTTCGAGTGGATCTGTCTCTGACGGAACTTTAAGGAGTTATCAGGGTCTATTATTTTTTGCTCTCGTGCTTTCAGTGTCTAAGCGTCTTCTATACATCGACAACTTGAAGTCCGAAATTTAATCGTTAATCATTTACAATCCAACCATAAATGGTAATAAAGGTAACTAAATTAACCCAACCTAAGTACTTACAACTTAATGTGAGCGAATGAAAAATAAATCATTTTTATAAGTATATTAATTCGATAAACTCATAGCTTAAGGTGGTCTCATCATTTAATCTCTCGGTGATATTTTTGACGGTATAATCTTACATTCAACTTACATTAACATCATTATTACGAGTTTTAGATTAGATACTTGGCTTTTATGAATCGGAATTGTTATATATGCAATCCGTATTATCAAAGCCATTATAATAGGACTCAGTGAGTCCAAAATATATATTTTTTAATATTTTTTATGAAAGCTGAAGTTTCCGTGCTATATTAATCTGGACTTCCTCTCTCTTATCCAATTTGGAATCCAACGTTTCGTCTTCAAGGGGTCATCATCAACTTTCTTTTTTAAATACGAACTTTAATTTTTTTATCGTTTTTCAGATGATATTGGCGTTATTAGTATATTAGAGTATTTTTATTTTTTAAATTAATTTTTTTTATATCAACGTTCTTTTAAATACCAACTTTAATTAAATTTAATTAACCTAAACTATTCAAAATTACGCCAAAGCAAAATACATAATAATCGAAAGCATAATAAAAAAAATTAAAAAAAAATAAATAAAAATACAATAGATATTCATATTAATAACGCAAATATCATCTGAAAAACGATAAAAAAAAACAAAGTTCGTATTTAATAAAAGAAAGTTGATGATGACCACTTGAAGATGAAACGTCGGATTCAAAACTCAATACCACCATTGGATAGGGCGAAAAAAGTGGCAATGAAAAAGGACAATTAAATTTGAAATCCGTTTTTAAATAAACACAAGAAAAAAATAAAACCATTTTTCATAATTTCGGTTTTTTCCGGATATCTCTGGAAATACTGGGAATTTTAAAACTTTCTAAACGTCATATTATTGGGCACTTAAATGCGCAATTTTGCTCTAATTTCACCGACACTGTATCTCTTACGAATTGGAGCCACCCTGTACACTATTTTTCCTCCTGCTACCTATGGCACAAAAAGAACTTTTTAGATTCTTAAGAAAACGATTATTAATACCACACGAGTGTTGAAATCTTCTTCTTAATAAGCCTGTTTAAATGTACTCATCGCGTCATCCACATCTGTCAAGTCAAAATGTTAAAGCAAATATATGCTGTCAAATTGACAGCATCCGACATCTATTCAAATACAGCCCTGTTGAAAATACTTTTCAATATTTGCGTTGAAAATTTTTCCACGCTCGTGTGTTATAAGACCCTTTTTAACCACGTTAACTGTGCTGTTTTTCTATTTTTTTTAGTGGTCGTAGCAAAAAATATTTACGACACGATTCTATTTGATCGGTTGGAAGGTGCTGTCAGCCTATTTGATTTGACACTTTGACTTAACAGATGTGACACGATAAATACTTTTCCTACGATTACTTATGAAAACGAGGAAAAAAAACCACAATTTACATTGCTAGAAAGTACCTTGTATCACACACATGTTGCAAAGTATTTTCAACATGACTCTATTTGAATAGATAGCATATACTGCCAACTTGACAACATATTTCATTTGACACATCAATTTCACGGATGAGAATATTCTCCTATTGTTAATGCTTCGCCGTGATTACCAAGATAATGCCTCGCGTAGTCAGTTGTGTCATCTTAGTTGAGATGTGAGAAACATGTTTGAATGTTACTCCACTCTTGCTCTGTGCTTTTTGGCACTGGTCGTCTCTTGTGCGATCACACAATTGGACTCCTAGGTCTTTTGTGTTTAGCCCATTTGCATCTTCCTGGGTCGTTTGGGCTATAATCTACAGCTTGCATCAGGTCTTCATCGGAATAGTTCTCTGCTCCTTGGAATACGCGCAGCCTTTTCGACTATAAAGTCCGCTAGTGGTTGCCACTGTAGGTCAGACTGCCGATCAGTATTTCTGACGAACGAAGGTGCGCCAGCTGCCCTCCTGACTAGCTTGTTCTCCGTTCCTGTTAGCAATTTCATACTGGTTTTTGCTGCGTATCACCAGGCCGCTGAATCATGTGCCAGTTGAGGCCTAGCTATCGTCTTTATCATAGTGAGCTTAGTCTTTAGTGACACTTGGCTATGCTATATTATGGGACTTAGCATAGCCATTGCCCTCTTGGTGTTGTCTCTTTCTGCTTGGATGTGACTTTTCCAAGTCAAGCCACGATGCAGTTGCACTCCAAGGTACTTGACTTCGTCGTTCCAAGGTAAGTCGATGATGTTTATCCGTATGTGCGGTGTTTTAGGCTTTCTCCCCCTGTGGAGGATTATGGACTGCGTTTTGCGCCTATTATCTTTGATCTTCCAGTTTATCATCCAGTTTGTGATCAATTTTTGTAAACTGGGCATCAATCCTAAGTTCTACCCATTTCGCCTTTATTAACGGTCTTATTTTACTGCTACTCTATGAAACCTACTTTTATTTTCTGAGTAATTTCAAGCGAAATATTTCGAAGATTAGTAACAGATGTAAGTAAGTATAGCTGGACAATTTTCTTCCAACATATTTATTACAAAAGTAAAAAAAAACAATATATCTCAATGAAATCAATACCGAATTAATATTTTATTGCGGCTCCATTTGTTTAAATAACAGAATTCAGCCTCTTGGACATTGAAACAGCCATGATCCAGTTCTGGTCCACTAGTCTTTGACATTTTCCGGACGAAAATCGTTTACAAAAAGGTTCCAAACATTATCTATTGGATTTATCCTTGAACTACCTCAAGGTCAAGGCAGAACTATCTTGCCTGTCTCCATCCATTCAGTAACTCTTCGTGCAGTTTTCAGTTGACGGATGAAGTTAGCATCTTAAAAGGACGAGAAGCCGAGTCATTTGCTTTAAGTCACGGCTTACTCATTTGGTTGACGAACCAACCAGGATCCCTGATCAAAAAGAATTTGCTAGCCTCCTGGATCTATTCTTAACAACTAATCTTGACCTCTACACCGTAACTGTCCAACCTCCGTTGGGCTCATCAGACCACAATCTTATCTCCGCAACCTGTGAACTTGCTATCAAAATATAGGAGCCACAGGTACCCCAACCCGAAAGGTTTGGCACTACAAATCTGCAAAGTGGCGAGATCTTCGCGAGTTTTATCTTTCCTTTCCTTGGAAAGATGTCTGTTTTAGGAAACAAATCACCCCTGAATGTGCTGATGAGGTACTCAATCCCCTCTTCTATGAAACGTATCTAAAACAGTAAACCATGCTGTGGGAAAACTGCTCAAGAGCAGTCAATGCTAAAAATGTCGCCCACCGCAAAAGGCGCCGAGATCCGGCAGCCGAACATCGAAATATGTTCATCACGACTAGAAAGCAGTATAAGCGGACCATTGACGAGAGCAAGGATGGATATAACAAGTAGATCAAGAATAAGCTTCTCAACTATCCTAACGGATCAAGATCCTTTTGGTCAGCTGCCAAAGCTGTCAATCAGGGCTCCTCAAAGACGTCAATCACACCACTGACCAAAGATGATGGCTCAATAGCGGAATCGCCATCAAATTCTACCTTAGGAAAGACTCCTCCAACTATCCAGAGAGTGAATTCCTCAATGCCACGTCTGGTATTTTGCCAACGCGAAGTGAAACGAATACTCAAAAGCCTAGATACTTACAAGGCCATAGAACCGGATGGTGTTCCAGCAATAGTGCTGAAGAAATGTGCTGCTGAACTAACACCTCCACTATGCAGGCTTTCCTTCCTATCATACAGAACCGCATGCTTTTCTTCTAGCTGCAAATGCGCTCAAGTGCAACAAATCTCGAAGAAAGGTAGAAAAATGATTCCAAATAACTACCGTCCAATTGCCTTAGTTCACATTATGTTCATAGTCATGGAGAAACTGATCAACGAACAGCTCTTAAACTATCTTGAATCGGCAGGCATCATAGACGATCGCCAGTATGGCTTCCGCAAGCACATATCAAAGGGGGATCTCCTGACTTACGTGACCTACCTGTGGACCAACGCCATCGAGAGTTACGGCGAATGTCGTGCAGTGGCTCTCGACATATCCAAAGCATTTGATAGGGGGTGGCATGACGGATTGTTAAACAAATTGACAGCATACGGACTACCACCAGCACTGTTTCTATTGCTTTTCAATTTCTCAAGGGATCGAAGCATCCGAGTTAGTATTGATGGACATCTCTCGGAGGAATTTAAAATCAATGCCGAGGTTCCTCAAGGTTGTATATTATCTCCCACACTGTTTCTGCTCTATATCAACGATCTCTTAGATAGAACAAACAATTATTCTATTTACAGCTTTGCAGACGACATCACTCTTATATTCTCATTCATGTCGCGGACTCCAATGAACGCTGCTCGTTTCCAACGCGAGCGAGGAAATCAGATTGCTGCCATGAGGATATGAACGCCATCGTGGAATGGGGCGAGGAAAATAATGTCCACTTTAACGCAGGAAATACCCAAGCAGCAGTATTCTCAAAAAAAGCAAACACCGCAGGACCTGACTTATCAATAACAGGACAAACCCTGACTCTGGCCTCATCCATAAGCTTACTGAGCATCAACGTACGGAACAACATGTCTTGGCGTAATAACGTCACCAAAATCGCCAAGGCAGCAGCACAAAAGCTAGGAGCACTCTATAGAGCAAAAAAGTTGTATACATCTCATCAGTTCTTACTGCTCTCTAAGGCCCAGATAAGACCATCTCTGGAATACTGTTCCCATGTGTGGAGCTCGGCACTCAAACACTTGCTCAAGATATTGGATGCCACACAGCGGAGAGCAGTTCGTCTTGTGGATGACCCAGAGTTGACTAAAGACCTTGATAGCCTTGAACATCAAAGAAAGGTGGCGGAAAGTGTTCGAATGAGCTGGCACTTATGATTCCACCCAGAGTTGTGTCAAACAGAAACACCCGTCAGACACAAGCTGCTCATCAACATACGATTCAGTTGTGAACACCTAGGCCGTCCCTGTTGCGGGACTCCTTTGTCTGGAGGACTGCCTCGCTCTGGAATGGACTTCCGAGTAACATCTTTCTCGAAAACTACAACCTAAAGCGCTTTAAGTCCAACGTACACCATCTTCTCCGCACACGTACCACTCGTTAAGTGGCATAAGATTTTCCTTTTGTGTATGCCGAAGATAAAAAAACTCCTGATGGTGCTATAATATCCTCCAATACACGAAATCTTCCTTCAATATTTATTCGCACATGATATCCCAAGTGTTCAACATTGTGTATGCAGCTTTTGACAAATCTAGTGTTTGGGGCCGGTAAACAGATACTTTAACAATGAATACAATGCTGTTCTAGAAATCCACATCTTGTATGGATAGCAAGAGCAAATCCAGCTCTTCGTTCCTTATTGTTTTCCGTCAAATAAGGTTTTTTAACTGCAGGGTGATTTTCGAGGTTCCATTTTTCTTCAATTGAATTTTAGAACTAGCCGGGAAATTAAACCGCATCTCTGTTTCTACACCACATTAAAAAGATTGGTTCTGCAAAAATCTACTAGATTGTTATTCATCTTCTTCGATTAAATTCGCAATCCTGGACTTTCCAGAGGGATTGTTTCGGGCCATTTAGTTTTTGTGTTGAACAGTGCTTTTGTGCATGCCTAGATGTTTAGCGACCATTCTTTCCGACCATCCTTCATTAAAAAAGTGGCTAGTGGTATTATATATTTTTAAAATGTAAATTTTTTATTTTACCTACTATCCGGTATACCCTTACTACTTTGTCATATAAAATTTCCTTAATTTTGGTACTCTATTTATAGGGATTCAACATAACATTAGGTATTAAGTGAGCAATACTCAAATTACCATTATTCACCTTTTGCAGCATGTATCCATGATGAGCAGTCCTTTGTGATAAAATCCATAAAATCGAATTTTAGCAATATCGGCGTCTTTAAAGCAAAGCATAAATGGCTAAGATTATTTTTTTTATTAGAGGTAGTTTACATAAGCCACCTATGGTTTGTTCAGTGACATCAGTAGGCAAAATATTTCTTTTACGATGCTGATAACAGATCCGGTTTATTATCAGGAATTTATTTCATCTCTAATTAAATATGGTTTAGGCTTAAAAATAATTAACGTATAATTGAAATTAGTTCGTTGATCTTTCGAAATGAAAAGTTAATGATTTAAGTTTAAAACATTTTTGCAACTGCCTGTCTTAATTTTTAAATTTGTTTTTCTTTACTTAAACCGTAAATCTCATAATATTTTGTTTTTCTTGGGTGGGAATGAAAACAGAATATTTCTTTGACGTTTCTTACATGCTGGCAAGGTTTTCAGTCTTTGGTCAGATTCACAATATTTCATTTTCGGCGCTGACGAGATATGATTATTATTTTTTATTAATCACGTTTACTGAGATTTTTCTAAACTGACCGCAATCACATAAATCTCACATACGATTTTAAATTTTTTAATAGAATTATATTATTTCTATTACACCATTACCTTGCTGTATATTAGATAAGTATTGAAATCTATATTTTTAGATGCAAGAGATTAACAAACAACGACTCAGGACGTTATTTATTAACCTTTAACTACACGCGCATTATAATAACACATAAGTACACGCGCGGTGTATTTCAAACACCAATAAAAAATATCGGTTTTTAAAATAAACTAAATAATTAAAAATTGTATTGAATACTGCCAACTGCCAGATGATTTTCGAAATTGCTGGAAGTGTCTTAATAAAACTAGTCGCAAGGATGTTCAGGCACCAGTTTAAGTACAAGGTCGAGAACGCAAAAATTCCAAAATTGACCTTATCAAACCCACCTTGGTAGAAATATCTCGATAGACATCAGCTTCGACATCAAGATAAATCCATGACGAAAGATAATTTTAAGTCACTAGCTTCAGACACAAAGGCAAAGCCACAGATGGTATGCGAGAATGTCCCTAGAAAACTCTGCCCAAAAATATTTCAAGAAACACCAGTTTCGATGCCAAAGTAAAGAGGAGTTGCCAAAAATACCCAGTATTTCTATAACACTCTTTGGTTAAATCAATTTAATTAAATCATTTACAAGAGGCAACAAATTAATGACAAAAATGCGAAACATGCCTTTATGAATCAACTTGAGAACGGTTGCTAGAATTACATCAATTCCTTTACAAAACGGCCGACCTCGGTGGTTTAATGTAAAAAATGCAAGTGTAAAATTCTTTAGAAATGCATAACTCATAACTCATCAAAATGACCATATCGAGTGTCGGTATTGCATTGAATATCCTTTGGTAAGGTTTATTTGAAAGATTATTATCAGCGTTGGCAATGTCGGCATTATCAAGGTGAAGGCACAGAATGTTGCATGTATAAGTGCCCAGAATGACCCTTTACTTTACACAAAACTGAGTTAGTCTCACTCCAAAGCCTCATAAATAGGTTTTCAAGATGTACCTATAATCTTAATGATGTATGTGCTCGGAATCACACTTAACAAGGATGATGGAATTGGTGAATTTCTTGGCTAATTTATGTACCTAGCTTTTAAGTATATAATTCTTGGAAAAATAAAAATATACTGCGACTTTTTATGTATAGAAATTTTCAACGGTTACGTCTGTGATATTTGACGACTGAAGCCGGTTGCCCTCTCCAAAATAGGAAACTTAGTCTTCGAGAGAATAGGAACCTATGATGCGAATAATCTGTTCTGTCAGGAGACTCTCTTATAAAAACGAGTATAAAGTGCATCGAATAAAATGCAATTCTTTCAAAAACATACCATAAATGGTGGTAAGTAGTAAAACTGGCAAAACTAAAACATAATGAAAATTAACTAAATAAATAAAAATTCTAAGCATTTCATTCTGCTTTCTGAACATTCTCATCGACATCATCTTCGTTATTTTCTTTGGGGCAATCTGAACCTGTAACTGTAGTGATTGCGTGTTGTTTACAAGCGGATCTATAACATGTTTGACAGGTAGTACTCCTTTTTTTGCCACAACTTTCTCCTACTTTCGCATGTGGTTGTTTTTCGGGCTCTTCATCTGGTCGTTTTTTGAATTTCTTGAGAAACAGCTGGATATCTGACGGCAAAAATTGTATTTCTGCTCGTTCCGGGTGGTACGGAATCATCAAAGTAATTGCTGAAACCTTTAGGAAATGTCTTCTATATTTGTAAGGATTTTCTGTATGCGTCGCAATATACAATATCTGGCTATTTATTTCTGATATGTTTAAAAGTTGAAAAAATAAAACCAAAAGCCACTTTCTGGCTCTACTGTATTGACATCAGCATCTATTGCAGAGTCGTCGTGCATAGCTGAAAGTAGAACAGCCTCCTTATTTTTTCTTGGTACATATGATACAATGGCTATTTTTTCTTGAAATCCAAAAATGGATAAACCTGATTGTCTCCTGTTATTAGTTAGTTTGGTTTAGCCACAAATTTTAACAAATTTGTGACTAATTCATAGCTAGTGTACCAATTGTCACAAGGTTTCTATTCTATTCGAGCAAGCGATGCGGTATAACAGTCGGAGTGTTTGACATTTTTATAGGGACCTGCTAGTTGTTTATCACAATATCCCTCTTAGTTACAAACGTAGAATGTTTGCGATTCACATAACCCAACACAAACACTTTCAACCCACACTTTGCGTGACAGCTTAGAATGTATTGAACAAAACTACATCCTCTTATAAATGATAATAACATCTAGCCAAATTTTTACTTCAGCTCCCAAGCAATAATTATTTAGGCAGCCAACTAAAAATTTATCCAAAATGAGTCTAAATAGCGGCAAATTTATCGGTCTTTTTCCTCTAGGTTCTGATAAGTTTGTGGTCAAATCTCAAGGTTGCCAGTCAGTATGAATACAAATCGATTGCAGCCCTTACAAGCTCGAAAAATTTCCGAATCAGTATCGCCAGTTATCCACGGTTCGAGAAAATATGTGGTTCGTAGTGATGAGCAAAGCAAGACTAAGACGCAGACTTGCATGCCCTTGGTCTTGGCCCGGTTCATGCACATAGAGGCTTAGTGTTTGCCTTGCAACCTAATGTGCTATCTTGGCCTTAGTACTGCAGCAAGAATCTAGCAAGTCTTGCCTTTAAACAAGGTCTAAATGTGTTGGTCTTGCAAACCAAAAGACGGTCTCGGTGTTGGTATTTGTCTTGCTTTTTTTGAAAGACCAAGACCAAAACTGCAAAGCCAAGACCAGTCTCGCTCATAGCTAGTGGATCTATTTCTTCTCCGGTAGTGGTAGTATAGTGGTCAGTATGCCCGCCTGTCACGCGGGAGACCTGGGTTCGATTCCCGACCGGAGAGCCACAAAAGTAGTAGTTATTGTAGTTCTACAATAACGGCCGTTGAAGTACTACTGCGTTGTTACCAAGTGTGCGTGTTTCGATACTTGGATAACGTTGACGGTATAATAAGCCATATAACAGGTCACGGTATCCTCACGGGTATATAATAGGCCTTAGCCTTTCGTGGCCTGCGACACACACACATAAAAAAAGCCCTGGCAAAAATAATAAACCAATAAAAGCAAGGAGTTCAGTTTCTTTAAGATCTGTGACACCTTGTGGTGTATCATAATATGATTTTGTTTTTTGAATTCCTAGATTGGTTGTTTAATGTCGAAAATATTTTGGATAAAATAAAAAAAAACATTCGAATGCACTTCTTTCATCGGTGATATTTCTTGCACAAATTCTTGGAATTGTAGATCTTTTATCTTTGGTTTTACTATATCTACTGGCACTAGTGATTTTCCACAATTGGGTTTTTTTTTATATTTAACCACATGAAATTCTTTTGCAGGTTCATTATAGCTTGAATTTTTATTTTCTTCCTCAACACCTTCGCTAAAAACTCTCCTTTTGAGGATGATATGTGATCACTTTCTTCTATATGTTCTTTATCTGACGTATCCGAATCACCGTCTACTGCTTCTTCGGACTCTTCATAAAACATGACTTGACCTATTGCTTGAATCTCTTCTTCAGTAAGATTTTTCTGATTTATACGACTTGATTCTACAAAAAAGTAAAAAAGAAGCAAAAATAGTAATTTGGTCTTACATATTGTGCGATCTGGGCATAGGAATACCAAGAACGAACGATAGAATTTTATAGTGAAAGCGAAATGTTCTAAAAATAGAAAATCGGACAATCACGCCTTTATATCGGAAGCGTAGCGTACTGCAATGATAGAGTACCAAACTTGAGTAAAATCCCATGAACGATATGAGATAAATTAGAAATACCCTACGATCGTTTCATTTTGTTACTTTTCCTATATAACTTCCTCTTCATCGGTGCACAAGTTCTTGGACTAGGAAATAATTTATCTACAGTTTTCAATTTTGTTTTACTGTATCTACTGGCACTAGGGTTTTTTCTCAATTTAGTGTTCTTATCTTTAACTACGTGAAATTCTTCTGCAGGTTCGATATCGATTGAATTTTTGATTCATTCCTCATCTCCTTCGCTAAAATCTCTTCTTCTTCTGAGGTTGATCTGTGAGCACTTTCTTCTATATATTCTTCATGTCACGTAACCGTATTACCACCTACTGGTTCTTCGGACTCTTCATCAAACATCGCTTGACCTATTGCTTGCATCTGTTCTCAGTGAGATTTATCTGATTTTTAATGTTTACTTTATTTCTACAAAAAGGTAAAACATAAACTAAAATGGTAATTTATCAGATATAATGTACGATTTAGGGATGGGAACACCAATAATCAACGATAAAATTTTATAATAACCGTAAAGATGTTCTAAAAATAAAAAAAACTTACAATCACCCCTTTAGATCGGAAACGTACTGCAATAATACTGCACCAAACTTGAGTAAAATCCCATGAATGGTATGAGATAAATTTGAAATACCTTACGATTGTTTCATCTTGTTACTTTTCCTATATAGCTTTGTAAATGTTTCTTTAAGATATGTGGCATCTTGTGGTGAATCATAGTTTGGTTACCTTTTTTGAATTTTCAGATTTGTTGTTGAAGTCGACTATATTTTGGATAATATGAAAAAAAAATCGAATGCTTTTATTTCATTAGTGGTATTTCTTGCACAAGTTCTTGGACATTATTTTGTCTATATTTTTTAACTTGGCTTCACTATATCTACTTGCACTAAGGGTTTTTGTCCATCAGGTTGTCTTATCTTTTGCCATGTAAAATTCTTCTGACAATTTAATATCGCTTGAATTTTTATTTTCTTCCTCATCGCCTCCGCTTAAACTCCCCTTCTGCGGTTGATCTGTGATCACTTTCTTCTATATATTCTTCATTTGATGTGTCCGCATGACCATCTACTGCTTCTTCGGACTTTTCATCAAACATCGCTGGACGTATTGCTTGCATGTCTTTTTCAGTAAGACTTTTCTGAATTTTATTTTATACTCGATTTCTACAAAAAAGTAAAACAGAAAGAAAAATAGTAATTTTGTCAGATATATTGTGCGATTTGGGCATAGGAATATCAAGAACGAACGATAAAATTTTATAGTGAGGGTAAAATGTTCTAAAAATAGAAAGTGGGACAATCACGCCTTCAGATCGGAAACGTACTGCAATGATACAGGACCAAACTTGAGTAAAATCTCATGAACGGTATGGGATAAATTTGAAATACCTACGCTAAAATCTCTTTTTCTGAGGTTTATCTGTAAGCATTTTCTTATATATATTCTTCACCTGAAGTGTCCGCATCACCACTTACTGGTTCTTCGGACTGTTCATCAAACATCGCTTGACCTATCGCTTGCTCTTTTCAGTTTTTAATTCATTTCGAAAAAAAGTAAAACATAAAAAAACAGTAATTTATCAGATATACAGTTTTTACTCCTGGACATAGGAGCACCAAGAACTAATGATAAAATTTTATAATGAAAGTAAAATGTTTTAAAAATGGAAAATCTGACAATCACTTCTTTAGATCGGAAGTTAATTGCAATGATACAGCACAAAATTTAGGCAAAATTCTATGAACGGTGAGAGATAAATATGAAATACCTTACGATCTTTGCATCCTGGTGTTACTTTTCCTTTATAACGTTCTTTATATACCCTGTAAATTTCGTCAAAAATAATATATATTTAAGTTAAACGATAACTGTCCAAAACCCCAGCTTAGCAGAGATTCACGAGGTTGGGACGATAATTAGCGACATCGGGAGGGCAAAAGTGACGACAAAATTTAGTCGAGGCCCTAAACACAATTTCATGAAACCGATAGTTACACAACAGCCCAAATATAAAATCATTTACGTTGGTGGTTGCACAATGGTAAAAAAAATGGTTGTACGCATGACCCTACTCCCGCTTCGCTCGCCCCGGGGGTGCAGCCAATCATAACTATAGCCCAAACCAAGCCAAGGCATGCCCAAAATCAAAAAAACATTTGCATTTTTAACACTTGGGTTGCAATTAGCCGTAAATAAAATTACAACACCATTCTGGAGAATCCCTAGTCAACAATACTTATTGTCTTGAAATATAATTAATGTATTGATATTGTTTCTCATTTGAATCTAAAGACGGTTATATTTGAAAACATATGCAAAATACTTATAATTAGACTACTTCTCATATTGATACTTTTCCGCTAAAAAGATGAATAATTAACACAATCGTTTCAGAATCGTCGTAGACGCTGAATATTTATAAACTATTTAGCATATTTTCTCGGAATTTATCGGGCACTTAGTCTTTATAATAATTTAATTAGCAACAGAACCGCTAGGTGATTCTTTAAACATGAATTTTTATTGCAATATAAATCTGGTATGTCTAACTTATTTAAAGTTTTCCTAGTCTTATACCTAACTTTAATTTATACAATTACAGTGCATTGTTTATTTTCAATTTAAACATTGCAACTGAACCGGTGATCACATGAAGTGAGACAGTCGCAATTTTTGCAAATTGCTATAGCTTTAAAAGTTTTTACTTTGCCTTTATTAATGTACATTTTGAGCAAAAAGAAGTTATCATATGTATACAAATTGTTAAAGCTACAGATTTCGAAAATGAATATTTGTCAGTTTCTATCGTTTGGAGCAAAATGATCGAATTAAATAAGGGGACTTAGCATTTACAGTCTATTATGCTCAGATGTTCTCGAGTTTTTCTTTATAGATAATATTCAGTATTAGAATTAGGTGGTAGAATTTTTAACCAAACCACACGGTTAACCATATCAGACTATTTTTTTTGTTTTCTAGTTTTTTACCTTTTCCCACCAGAGTCTTCGTGAAATTTTCAATAATGGATCTCTTCGATCCTGGATCCAGGGTGTAAATTGTACAAGTGCTAATTAAGTGAACCTAACGAAGCTCAAAATGTTACAAAACCTGTAATACTTGACGTTTCAAGGAACAGATCTACTCCCATTGTCAAAAGCCAGAAATCTAAAAATGAAAATAATTAGAAAGTCAAATTTAAAACTTGAGAAAGTGTACGAGATTTTTACTGTTTTGCTATTATGAATAGTATAATTCCTCGGTCTTGACGATGGGCAGGAGCGTCAAGAATCACGACTGGCTCCGGGATATTAGGAGTTGGTCTGACTTGTAGAGTTATCAGAGCCATCTAAATAAAACAGGGAAGAGTGAGTAAGTTAGTTAGAAACCATTTTAATTGATTTTAAAATAGGAAATTTTTTCATCATCTACCCAAGAAAGCTAGTTAGTCAACATATTTTCATTGCTTTTAAAATTTGTCGATTTTTTAAAGGAATGTAACGAAAATTTTATATCAAAAATACAAACAACATTTTCTGATCCCATATTTATACTTCCAAACCTGTGGAATTTGGAAATGATCACCGTTTTCCGTAGATACAGCTAGTTTTCAAAATATGATTTTTTTTTAAATGGGTATGGTTTTTACAATTTTTAGCTGAAATTTGAGCGCCTATAGAAAATATAAAATAGGCTATAAAAACCTCATAAGGTCAAGAATTCTAGAGTTATTTTTGATCTATTGAATAGTGAAAAATGCAGTTTCCTACGGTACTTTGTTATATTTCTGAATCATGAATTTTTGAGGGTCTGCAGTTTTGAATTATTACTTGAAAAATGTTTGTGAAAAACTGGAAATCCTACGCAAGAAGGTTTCCGGAAAAATACTATTTTCGGATCCTGTACTAATACTTTCAAACTAGCTGAATTTGAAAATGATCATCGTCTCCTTTAGAAGCGGTTAGTTCCCGAAATATGATTTTGTTGTTTAATTGCTTCGGTTTATTAATTCCTTCTCGCAGAATTCAGTCGTTCTGCCGTGACATGGTTTAGAACTAGACAAGGTCACGGTCACTAGCAAATAGCTCCACTATCCAACAATGGTGTAACGCATCTGAGAGGGTTGCCCCAAGACCCAGCTCTGGCTAAGCCCGGACGGTGGTTATGCTGGCAAATTGACTTAGAGCAGCGCCTTTATAAGAGGTTAAAGTAAGAACAAGAACAATCAGAGCAATGCTATTTCCTAATTGGTACCAGCAAAGGGCTGCCTATTTGTATTGGTTCAATTTAAGCAACTTTCCTAAATTTTATTGCAGCATGAGTCGAACGGCAGACATGGACATGAAGAATGTCTTAAAATAATATAGGACTGAAAATGATTGATTAAGATATATAAAACGTGTAATATTACAAGATCTACTTTTAAAATATATTAAACCTCAGCAAGCATCAAAGCTTAAAAAGCTGTAAAAGTCTTTTGTCGCTGTACTGTATTTAGCGTGGAGATTGAGCAGCATCGTGAAGACCAACTTTTAAAATTAGATGTGCGTTTGATGGTGTTATGATAACATTCGCAGAACTGAATTTGAACAAAATCGTATCAAAAA
Organism: Pissodes strobi; assembly: GCA_016904865.1. NCBI lineage: Eukaryota > Metazoa > Arthropoda > Insecta > Coleoptera > Curculionidae > Pissodes > Pissodes strobi. The sequence goes on from JAEQML010040219.1 coordinate 52,342, forward strand.
TATTTTTAGTAGAAATTCACGAATGTCAGGAAAAATATGTCGTCAAGAAGTACGGAATTCAATAGAGAAAATTTGAATGGGATTTTCGACCTGCTAGGGAGAATAGTTTGACAAAAATTATATAGACTCTACCGAAATATTTAACGGTGATGAAATTGGCTTCCCTACTGTACAACGTAAATGTGAGGCCTTTCATATGCCACTACTATAGGGAAAGTTATCATATCAATGGGTTTCGAAAACGTGGAACATGGCCTGTTGATCCAAATGTGTTTACTGATGTTGATTTTACCGCGGCCGATTTACTAACGGAAAAGATATCTTAAATTCAACTAACGAAAATAACAAACTAGTTCAGGATTTTTGTGAATATAACAGTGAGGATAGTGATACTCACCCTTCTGAAGTTCTGAAAAAGATACAAACACTGATACATGTCAATTTAGTATGAAAACATGTAACAGATAGAGGTCAAATAAAGTCAGTTATTTCACCTTTAATCCTACATCTATTATGCTAGTCTGTCAAGCTAAATATAATACTACTTATTCATTTAGATACCTGTAAGGTTGTCGTATGACCCTAGCCTTTTATCGAGCTGTTCCAGGGAGAATTGAGAGTTCTGTAGTCGTATATGTAACTTGATTTTCTCGGGCTGTTTGACAGGATCGATCGGGCTTTATTAACATTTTCACTGGCTTAGCACATAATTAACCAATAAAGCGTACTATATTCTGGCCATCGCTATCGAAGAAACCTTCAAAGTTACAGGCATTTATAGCAGTGCATTTCAAAACATTCAATAGTTCTCTTACCTTCCCGATGATAATATATATTAAACCAGTCTCGTGGATGTCAGAAATATTGGTCCCGGAGTTTGTCAATTATTTTCCTGGATTTGTAACTAAAAAATTCAGTCAATGTTTATTTCTGATATGATAGTTTTCAGATGAAATGAGACAGCTGACTTTGACAATAATTGTTGGTTGCCTATTGAAAGGTACCTTTGGAATGTTGCCAGGTGTAAATATTTTCCTAGCGATCCTCGTGCGATTTTGATATGTTTGAGGACCAAGCCAACAAGAAATAACATAATTTGTTGATGTGCTACCATCAGTTCGATGGTAGCACATCCAATGTGCTACTATCGGTTTGATGTTAAACGACTGCCTGATCTTTCGCTTGATGTAAGGAGGCAAGATGATTTAGTGGTTGCATTGTGTCCCCTTAATTTGGCAATACCGCCCGGTTGTTTCGCAGCTGGTTCCAACAGAGACGCAGGCTCTTGAGTAAAGGTGCGTTTATGCCTGGATTAGTGCGCCGCTTGTTCATACTGTTCGTTTATGACGTCAGGAGTTTAAAATGGCCGTGTGCCGGAGTGAGGTAATTACTGTTTGATTGGTCGTTGCGGATAATGGTTTTATCGTCAGTTTTCTTTATCTTGCCTGCAATACATATTATCCTACAGCCTTCGGTACGTTTTATTGCTTATTGAAGATGTTATTAAATTTGGTTTGCGTGGTGCCGCAGGACAATTTAAAGCTGTCCTATTGATCAATTTTTTTCGGGCCCATAAACATTAAGCCTTGGCGTTCGAGGTGGGCGATCTTGACTTAACCTCGTTCTCTTTCTTGGTAAACTCTCCAGTGAGTGAGCTTGATAAAAAGTTTAGGAGTTTCTAATTCGCCCTTAAGGGGATAATCTTAATTCGGGCTAGAGAAGTTGGCATAGTTACTAGTTTGGTGACATAAATTAATTGTCTATAGATTTGTTTGATTTTGCATTGCAACGAAATAATTCGTTACATGGTTTTTCATATTTTAAGATTGCTTTATAACACAGTAATCTTTATGCAAATTTCAACATGCGGGTGGTTTCTGTAAATGAGTGAGATTTCGATAGAAGTTAGATCATTTATGCGTAGGTGGAGCTACCATTAGAATTGTACGACCAGTATTTCTACATCGGTTTCCTTAACAAGAATATTTTAATGTTCTCCCCTTTGGCTAGAGGGCGATAGTAATATCGTAATTTTTGATGAGTTGTCTCCGTCCTGTTCGACGGTGTCGAACAGATATTGAAATCAAACGGCTAGGCCTTTATCTTGAAACTTAAGCAGAGGTGAGCGGCCATTATTATTTTTGCTACGTGTGATTTTTCATATTCAGTTTTGAAGTTTATCGAATTTATTTCTCTATTTTAGGGGTGTCTTAAGACAATTTTCAGATTATAGAGGGATTCTCAAAGCTATGATCTAGTCAACAATATTTTTGGCTATATTTCTAATATCTAGATTTATAAATTGTATTCTTTATTCATCGTGGTCATCTAGGCACTTTTTATAAAATATTGCTGAATAAATGATCTTATTGGACCCTTTATTGAATATAGTTCGATATATTTATCGTGAATTTCGTTAACTCTTACAGAAATATTCAACTGCGTAGTTGGAAGTTGGCAAAGAGAATTTCTAACTAACCTCACTTTATTATCGGTTTCTGTTGGCTTTTTATGTTTTTAGCAAATTCTTGGCTCTAACCCGCGACTTTTAGAAGTCAGATAATTGACCTAGGCGTTACCAAATTTGGGAAGAGACGGATGGGTAGCTAATAGACCTTCAGTTTACTGCCGGTGGAGGATTCGGGAAATCCTACTTTCTAAGGGTCTAAGGTGAATGTCTCTTTATTATTTCCAATTTATGAAATATAACATTGAATTTCTTTGAGAACTCACCTTGAATTTTTATTTTTTCTCTCTACCGACAGTCGACGGTAAATTTATATCATCTCTTTGTAAATCTAACTTATAACTAAATTTGCTTTGTTTATCTTTCTTGTGGCCCTTAATGCTCACCTAAGCGAGATTTTTGAGAACGATTGACATTTTGTGAAATGTCGATCAATTTAACATTGTCATTTTTTTTGCATTTACAGTTTTATTAATGCTCGAATTTGACTTGTGGGAAATTTGCATAATAATTAACAATTCACAATTTTGAAGTAATCATATCTTTCTATCAATCTTTTTGACTAGTGTTTTGCTTATTCTTAGAACTTGTCTCTTCAACCAACTTTTTGAAGACTTTTTATTTATTTTACGCTTATTTAGAAGTGTGCTTAAGTCAAATTTAATCATTATTTTTTTTGCAGTGGACTTGAGTATCAGGTTCATTGACGAATCTTGTATTTTTGCTTATAGATTTAATTGTTAAGTAATAGAGTGAAATTTCGTGCTGATTTTGTTTCAATCACTATTTATTTTTCATTTCTTCTGTTGATATCACTCAACATCTTGGTCTAAAACCATTTTTTTTGTTTGCATATTTGCATGGTGATTGGCTGAAGAAATTTTGACCGTCAGGAGTCAAACGGGTGGACCAACACTAACATGATATCAAGTTAAAACAAAATCCTCTGGTATTATCCTCACCTAAAAATGCCTAATCACAATAAGGCTCACATGTGAAGAGGAATGAGGTGAAGAGACTTGTGTCCAGTCAGAGTCGAACGTCTAGACGAGCTAAGTATTTTATTTGCCAATCTGAAGATCGTTGTAAAGACCAGAATCTTTAATTTGTAACTAATTTGAATTATTGATATTTTAATTATTTTTTTTTGTCAACTCTAAAATCTAACCTATTAATTTAATTTCTCAAATTCTAAAAGAAATTTGTTCAACCAAGTTACCATTTTAACTTTCATTTTAATTGTGTTTATTTAAATAAATTATTGTAAATTTGTTTTTAAGAATATCTTTTATTTCCTGCAATTCTCAACGTCTATCAAGTAATTTTTGTCAGTTTTTAAGCTTTTATTGGTAGTACTTGACAGTTACTTTGAAAGTTGAGGAATGTCTGGCGCCCATTATAAATACCTACTTACAAGTAAGTAGAATATATCCTAGCCGGGAGGTTATTAAATTTCCAAAAGACATCAGGAACTTAAATCATTACAGTCTGAAGTCAAGATTTTTTTGGTAACTGGAACAAAATACGCCGTTTCCTTCCTCAAGGGGTGCCTGTAGGAGAGAGCCTTGCTCCCATTCGTCATCACCACCAAAACCCTATACGTAGTTAGGTAGGTAAATATAAATATATGTTTTATAATTTGCACGTACTCATTTATTTTCTATACAGGGTGATTTCTTTTATCATGGTATAAATCATTAAAGAATAGTTTGGGTTAGTTAATGCACAATACTGCTATATAGAAATTCTTGAATCCTGTTAAAAATTTATTAATTTATGCACTTGTTATATCATGTAATATCATCGAATATAAGATAACTTGGACCTGGAACAGGCATAGCATAACTTTATTATATTCATTACTTTTACAAGAAGAAATATTCAGGGGAAATGAAGCGTATTGAATATGGATTCATGATACCGTCCTCAGTATCATGTGCAGTCGATCACTCATAGGTGATGCCTTTGCCTTTATGGGAACTCGTATTGTATAATAGGATAAAGGTTGTATATGATTTTTAATAAATGTCTTTTCTACTTTGAATTTTTGATTACAAGAACTTTTAAAGTACTACATTAGCTTAGTGACTCATTTAATAGTAATTGCACAAATGGACAAGTTTTGATCTTGCCTAGGGTTTTAATTTTTAAAAGGGCAAATTAAAGTAAAACAGCGGATAGATTGTTTGGTTTTCCTTAGGGCCTTTATTATGTCAGTTACTTATAGGGTGATATGATATTGGGTATATGGCCTTCGCCATTTTCTCCAGGATGGCAACATTTCTATGGGGCTCTTATTAGTATTTTCAAATACTCTTCTTGTGAGTGTTCTAAAAGAGGAGGCTGCCAGTCAAGTTGGTTGTTTAATTTGGTTTCAACTGCTGCTAGAGCTACTGAATGTCCAAGTGGACATTACCTCAATTGCAACTGAGAGTTTATGGGTCCCCTAGATGCCAAGCAGCCTACGCTCAGAAGGCCGGAGGTAATATCGGCGGAGACCAGATAATTTAAGTTTAGTTTAAGTCGGATTGGGTGTGGTACTAGGTACACAAAACACTTGTGATCTTTCGACAAAATATTATTGGCGTATTATTAGTATTTTTAGCGTTGTATTAGATTGCGTGTTTGATTTCTTTCTGCGGTGTATTGACATAAATATCTGATTATAATACTTTTACGTAATGGTATTTCATAACTGATTCGTTAAGATTTTTTTTTATGTATAACTGCAGACACGTACATCATGGTAGACGTGCACAAGGTTTAGTAGTGATAAATATTATCCTGATGACTTTTTATTACTAGTATGATGAGACGATAGATACCTTATGCATATTGCGTTTTTTATTAATTTGTTGAAATTGATCTTGATCATTCGTAATCATTTGGTTTACAATATTGTTACACTTCCGATATAGCCAAACGTGCCTAACAATTGTTAGAGCATTCTTTTATCTATTTCACTTCCAATATAATTCAATTTAACTAAAATTACAGTATATACACAACTGAACTTGTTCTATACTTGTGAGCAAATATTATTATTATTTGTTTTCACTTTAGTCTCGTTTACATTTCTTTATATTTATATGATCCTGTATATTGAAAGAAACACGACAACACTTGAACGTGAAACTTAACGAGCACCCAATAAACTTAAACCTGCATGACCGTATCGTTTTTTATTTGCTCTGAGATATCTTAACCAAACAAGTGTAGTTAATAGTCGATTGATTTTTGAGTGGCCTTTAAGGATTCTCAAGGCCGAGGACCTTCTAGTTGTGGCACGTTATAAATAAGTATATACGGTAGGTTCACTCGAGACAAATTTCCCATTTCGCCGACAGTTTTTACCTTCGAAGCGAATCCGGATCAAGCTCGTTCGCGGCCAGTGGTGGCTACACTACGAGGGAGAATTTACGGTCAGTGTTCAAACGCCTTGATATTCTGTACTGTTGGGTCGCGTTGAATTAAATAATTATTAAGATCGTTACAATGGCGAGATTGTTGTGCGGATAATTGTATTACAAAAGTGGGTGAAGGATATTCATTTTTTAGATGCCCCAAAGACCCTATCAGGTAAGATTTATAATAATTTTTTAATAATATGCAGTTTTCCAATTACACGTATAATCGGTTTAACAAATATGTCTTTATTAAAATTCTGTTATTTACCTAAATTTGGATAAAGACAATAGTGAGAAAAGAAAACAAGAACGCAAAAATAAAATGCCCGTCACCACTAACGTGAGCAAAAATCCGTTTACGTTTTAATAATTGCGAATTTTTCACATGACCTTTTGTGTTTTTAAAGCAACTCTTATATTTTAACATTGAAAATGTTTCTATTATCCTAGTAGGTATAGGGCCTCAAATCGTGAAAAAGTGCATGCTACATTTGACACATGACATCATACGCGTGTGAGATCGTGTAAGTTTATTTACTTAAACTGAACTTTGATTTATAAGGTATAGGAATCGATTAAAATGTCTAAAATAAATTGGAACTAACTGAAACTCACCGAAAGTTGATTTAATGACTAACCAAAACTCCCCAAAAGTAACCAATACGGGTTTAAACGTACCGGTACAGGTCACGAAAATTAAATTGAGTTAAAACTAACCAAAACGAACGGAATTTTAACAACCAACCAAAACTAACCAAAAACATTAAATTTGATTAGAACGTATCGGAACCGATTCAAATGACTAAAATAAATTGACACTAACTGAAAGTAACCGAAAGTTGATTGAAAAACTAACCAATAGCAACTAAAAGCACCAAAAAGGGATAAAACGTGTCGGAACAGATTAAAAATATTAAAGTAAGTTGAAACTAAGCCAAAGTAACCGAATTTTGGCGACTAACCAAAAACATTAAAATTGGTTATAAAGTATCGGAATCGGTTCAAATGACTAATATAAATTGAAACTAACTGTAATTAACAAAAAGTTGATTGCACGACTAATCAAAACTAGCCAAAGTAACCAAAAGCACTAAGGGCTTAAACCGACAAAACAGATTAAAAATATTAAAGTTAGTTGAAACTAACCCAAATTAACCTAATTTTGGCGACTGACATAATTTTGCCAAAAACATTTAAATTGGTTATAATGTATCGGAACCACTTCAAATGAGTAAAATAAATTGTAGCTAACTGAAACTAACCGAAAGCTGATTGAATGACTAACCAAAAGAAACTAAAAGCACCGAAACCGGCTAAAACGTATCGTAATAGATTAAAAATATTGGAGTAAGATAAAATTAACACAAATTAACCGAATTTTGGCGACTAACCTAAACTAACTAAAAACAGTCAAATTGGTAATAATGTATTGGAACCGGTTCAAATGACCATAATAAATTGAAACTAACTGATAGTAACCGAAAGTTGATTGAAGAACAAAGCTAACCAAAACTAACGAAAAAAGCGAAAACATAAATCAAAATAGATTAAAAATATTAAAGTAAGTTGAAACTCACTTAAATTAGCCGAATTTCGGCGACTAACTAAAATTAACCAAAAACATTAAAATTAACTATATTTGTAACATATTGGAACCGGTTAAAAATCTAAAATAAATAAAAACGAACTAAAACTAACAGAAATCTGATTGAATGACTAACCAAAACTAATCAAAAGTAACCAAAAGCACTAAAACGTATCGCAATAGGTTACAAAAAAAGTATGTTAAAACTAACCAAAACGAGAAGAACTTTGGTGACTAACCAAAAATTAACGAAAAACACTAAATTTGATTATAACGTATAGGAGTCGGTTCAAATGACTAAAATAAATAGGATCTAACTGAGACTAACCGAAAGTTAATTAAACGGCTAACCAAAACTAACTAAAAGTAACCAAAAGCGCAAAAACGGGCTAAAACAATTCGGAACAGGTTAGAAATATTATCTACCGCAACGTCATGGCTAGTTATATAAGTATTAATAGATGTTCCTATCTACAAGTGGAGGGTAATTTTTTAGGTCTTCATATCCACACCTTTTTTATTTTTTTATAATTATGCTAAAAAAATTATAATGGTAAAAAGGTATTTCTTTAATTTCACTTAGTTTTAATTTATTTTAGTCACTTGAACTGACTGCGATACGTTACAATCAAATTTAATGTTTTCGGTTAGTTTTGGTTAGTCGCCAAAATTCGGTTAATTTAAGTTAATTTTAACTTACTTTCATATTTTTAATTTGCCCGATACGGTTTAGCCCTTTTTTGGTTCTTTTGGTTAGTTGTTCAATCAACTTTCGGTTAGTTTCAGTTAGTTCCAATTTATTTTAGTAATTTGAACCGGATCCGATACGTTATATCCAATTTTAATGGATTTGGTTAGTTTTAATTAGCTGCAAAAGTTCGGTTAATTTGAGTTAGTTTTAACTTACTTTAATTTTTTTAATCTGTTCCGATACATTTTGGTTCTTTTTGGTGCTTTTGATTACTTTTGGTTAGTTTGGGTTAGTAGTTCATCACGCATATGACATCATGTGTGGCAAATGTAGCATGCACTTTTTCGCAATTTGATGCCCCATAACAGCAAAACAGAAACATTTTCAATGTTAAAAGTACTACGGCAGACGTAGCGCGATGAGAGAAATTCTCACAAATGCAGCAAATCACTTAAGAAATGCACCCTGTTAATTGGCCATGTTAAAGAGGACGCCAAATAAGTCAGCTAGAGTGGAGGACAGCTCCGTTCGCAAAGCCATCTCCGGAAACTGACGATTTCGCAGAAAATACTCGTAGCGCGAGTAATGAATTGTTAAGACCTTTAAGAAGCTATACATTTAGTTTACTAGCTTAATATGTCCTTTTTATATTTAAATTCCCACAATATTTGTCAGGTACTTTGAACCTTCTGCTTTATACATGTTTTAATAGATGAATAAAGTTACAAACTGTCAAATAAATTATTTTAATAGGTATTACCTTTATTTATAATGTTTTTGAATTTAGTATACGTTACTATTTTGTATAACTTTATTACATAGTTTTATTAATTTGAATCACGTATTAAAAATTACCTTAATCGCTCTTTGAAATATCGTGTATCGAATAATAACCAAGGAAATAATTTAATCAGCTAATACTTTTTGAATCTCCCCTCACAGACTGCTCGCTCCTGCAGGTAGGGTAAAAACTATTTTTTTACCGCGCTGCGACTTTTGCGTTTGATCCAAAAACATGAAACGATTTTTGCTGAGTGAATCTACTCGATATTATTTGTACTCTGGTTGTGGTCTGCGGATTTAGTTATTTCAATCTAGTGGCGCCCTGGTCAAAAGTAAATAATTGACCCACTCCCGCGCCAACGAGCAGTCGGAGCATATGTTGCGCTGGCCGCATCCTTAAGGGTAGGTAATATCTTATTTATTTTATATTGCTAACTCATTTTAAAGGGTTTTACGTGCAACAACACCTCGATTAAGTGCTTCATTTGAAGAAATTATTCCACTTCCTACTCCTAAGTCTTAAGTGCCCTAAAACAAGCGAAAGTCCAATGAAGCTCAGAAATTATAAGGTATAACATCTATGCAATACAAGGATGAACTATAAGTCCGAGTATCTATTCTTATAAATCAAGGCCGACGATCATCAGTAAAGCGAAAAACAGATGCAACTTCACCTTTACCAAACACATCTGGAATTCTTTATCAAACAGCACTAGGTCATAGGAATTAACGAGCAAGAATGGTTCCTCCATTTGTGCAATGAGTGCATAGTTGAATTCATGATACAATGCATAAAGCGCAAAGCATGGAGTCACGAATACTGTGCTGCTTTTGTTACTGACAATTATGTGTGTGAATTTTGCTCTATCACGGATTAATTGTTCGACAGAACGCTTGATTATTATATTTATTTTTCCAATAATATAAGGTATGTGTTTGGTCGTCGATTTTGAATTTATTTTGAATGGTACAAATGAAAACATCACACGGTCTAATTTGGGAAAATGGTAGCTTAAATTGTACCATTTGCCGCTGTTTAAAAAAAATCAATTTAATTTATGAATTATGTTGTATTAACAAAAATAATTTTTTGTAAGAAATACTATTACAAATATCGAATCAAATTTTCAAATTAACATAATAACCTCCTTTTATCTAAACGCAACTTTTCACAACGACTTTACCCAATGATACATAGGTCATTTTGCAGCTTTTTCTCTTGGGAGAAAAAGGACTTTTGATTAGAATCAGCATAGTAAAATTTTATCACGACGCGACTCCGACAAGCCAAAAACCCGTTTAAATATGATCTGTATTATACCGTATTTTATACTTATCTATTTAAAGCGTCTTTTAATTGGTTTGCTTATAAAAAAAACTTAAGCATATGTAATCGAAAATATAAATGTTACTTCCTTAAATGTAAGATTAGGTTTTGTTAAAAAATAATATATATAATGCAAACGTATGTGGCTAAATAAAGAGATCTGGGCGGTTTGTTGTCCACAAAAAAACAAGTGTAGTATCGGGCTTCACGACAGCCAAAAAACTGAGTAGAGCAAAAAGCAGTAGTAGCAAAAAACCGGCCAGATTAGCTAGGGTATAGAGAGGTAAAAAGAAGTAGTCTGTACCGAGAACGTGAATTGTAAAGTTAAGAAATAAAATAGCTGAATTTCATTGAGTTGAACATAAACAATTTTTATTTTCGGTCTTTCAAAAGCAGCGGTGGGATAATACTCGCACCGTACCGAAAGAATTTGTACGTGATTAGTAAATTTTGCGATATCTAATAAATAGTCAAGCCGATTTAGTGCTAAGTTGCGTCGCCTGACTGATATTAGTATTAACTAGAGTGTTAAGTAGGCTTAAAAAGGAATAAAACTCGAATTGATAATATAGTGTTGTGAGAGTAAATCAAGATTTTGAAGATGGGTAAAAAATCGAAGAGGCGTACCAGGTCACCGTCATCCAGTTCATGTTCTTCATACGAGAGTGAGCGGAGAACCCGTAAAATCAGGCGATTGGAGCGAAAGCTAAGTAAACTCACTGATCAAGTAAACTTTAGTAATAGTCACACTGTAAGCGCAACTGTTAATGAAACTATTATTCCTATATTTGACCCAAGTGTAGAGAATTTGATTGTCACTGAGTGGATTCGTAAAGTGGACGACTTGGCTTCTCAGTATAAATGGGACGAATTAGTTACTTTAAAACTAGCTACCAGTCGTTTGCGCGGCAACGCTCGTAAATGGTATGATACGGCACAGGTAGCTAATTTAAGTTGGGGCGATATTAAACAACTTTTGCAGAGTAATTTTCCAGGGACAGTGAAATTTGGAAAATTGTTAGTTGAGGCCGCTTTTTGCAGACCTTTTTCGAACCAGAATTTAGGAGATTATTGCTTCGAAAAGGTGTCGAAGCTTAATAAACTACGTTTAGCGATACCCGACGAGTTTTTAATAGATAGTGTTATCGAAGGGTTAACGGACAATCACGTAGCGTTAGCAGCTAGAGCCGCGAATTTTCAGACTGTAGGAGAGTTGGCTAGTTATTTAAGTAATGCTAGCAATTCAGGTGGTTTAAAAGGTGGCGAAAACGTCACTACAAAAAATAGTTTGCCGACTAAAAACGAACCAGCCAATAATCATTTTTCTATTCGTTCGAGTTCCAGTGGCGTGCGGGATCAAATTGAAAAGAAAGTGGCTTGCTACAATTGTGGCGAAAATCATTTTCTAAACCAATGCAAAAAGCCATTGATAAAGTGCATATTTTGTAAAAAGGTTGGTCATACTCGTGAAAGGTGCCCTTCAAACACGAATACCAACAATTAAGAACAGAAATGGATAGACGCATCGCAACGGAACAGTTAGCGCAGAAAGAGAACTTTGATAAAAAAAAATATCAAAAGCAAGACAGTATAAAGAGGGGGAGGTGATAATGGTCCTTAAAACAGATCACCCAGCGATGAACAGTAGCAGAAAGCTTCTCGCAAAAATCAAAGGTTCGTTCCGTATTGACAAAGTTTTGTTTAATGATCGTTATCAAGTGGAAGATTTAAGAGACGGCTTTAAAAGATATAAAACAGTGGTAGCTGTAGATAAAATCAAGCCGTGGATTTTGTTTCAAGACTAGGCAGTTAGCCGCAGTTACTTAAAATGCAGTTGGCATTACGCCCGCAGTTACTTAAAATGTAGTTACCATTAGCGGAAATGCAATTAGCATTACTCAAAGTCTAGTTAGCATTAGTTGAAATGCAGTTGGCATTGCTGAAAATGTAGTTAGCATTAGTTGGAATGCAGTAGGCATTACTCAATATGTAGTTAGCATTAGTTGAAATGCAGTTGGCATTGCTGAAAATGTAGTTAGCATTAGTTGGAGTGCAGTAGGCATTACTCAATATGTGGGTTAGCATTAGTTGAAATGCAGTTGGCATTACTCAAAATGTAGTTAGCATCAGTTGGAATGCAGTTGGCATTACTCAGAATGTAGTTGGCATTAGTTGGAATGCAGTTGGCATGACTTCAAATGCAGTTGGCATTACCTAAAATGCAGTTGGAATTAGTTGAGATGCAGTTGGCATTAGTTGAAATACAATTCATAATTTAAAATGCAGTTGGCATTAGTTGAAATGTAATTGGCATTACTTAAAATGCAGTTGGCATTAGTTGAAATGTAATTGGCATTACTTAAAACGCAGTTGGCATTAGTTGAAATGCAGTTGGCATTACTTAAAATGCAGTTGGCATTAATTGAAATGCAGTTGGCATTACTCAAAATGTAGTTAGCATTAGTTGGAATGCAGTTGGCATTACTTAAAATGCAGTTGGCCTTACTTAAAATGCAGTTGGCATTAGTTGAAATGCAGTTGGCATTACTTAGAATGCAGTTGGATTTAGTTGAAATGAAATTGGCGTTACTTAAAATGCAGTTGGCATTACCTCAGAATCTTTTAGCAACACTTAATGTAATGTATGATTTAGAAACAGACTCTTAGTTTGCTTGGCCTAACGATTTGCGAAAATGTGTTCATGTATCTAAATTAGTAGATCTTGGGTTATAATGTTTTAATAAATTAAGAATTAGCAGTAAGATTTAAGTTCGCCTACATTTTGCTTTTCTTTGATTTGTTGTTAGAAATATATCTAGTACCAGAGAAATTAAGATAATATAATGATTATGTCGTATTAAAGCCGATTAATGTGGCACGATTATATTAAATTTTAAGTAGTTTAAGTTTGCTCAGTGTGTTAATATTCGAGGCCGAATACTTTGTCAGGATGGCCGAGTGTAAGATTAGGTTTTGTTAAAAAATAATATATATAATGCAAACGTATGTGGCTAAATAAAGAGATCTGGGCGGTTTGTTGTCCACAAAAAAACAAGTGTAGTATCGGGCTTCACGACAGCCAAAAAACTGAGTAGAGCAAAAAGCAGTAGTAGCAAAAAACCGGCCAGATTAGCTAGGGTATAGAGAGGTAAAAAGAAGTAGTCTGTACCGAGAACGTGAATTGTAAAGTTAAGAAATAAAATAGCTGAATTTCATTGAGTTGAACATAAACAATTTTTATTTTCGGTCTTTCATAAAGTAGCTTTGAAACATTTTATGATGCACCCAAGGACCGTATGTAATTCATATGCACAAATCCACCTTAACTAGACTAAATTTCAATATCTAAAACGTAAATCTTGACCTCGAAAATCTGAATATTTATTAGTATATTATTCTTGAAATTTAAAAATTATGGGAACATAACTATAAATTGTATAATTTGCTTTCCGAACAGCGTGCGTTTTGGCATTTATTTATTGCTCTAATATTATATAACCATATTTACTTAAACTTGTTTTATGCCTACCATTTTTTCACAGTCCAGAAAATCTGGTGTTTCGTTTGATTTTGATTGCATAATGAGTAGCCCAGATACATTGTAACCTTTTATATTTTCACAGCTATTTAGTGATAGAGCGATAAATTAGTTTGGTCTCTATTGAAAAACAACTGCTGTTATAAGTGTCATATATCAACATATGTAAACTTACACGATACATGAAATTGTCAGTCCGATTTGGATTCTTCCATGCATAGGCTAGAAATTGATAAAATCTAATATTTTCCGTAAACGAGTTAATTAATGTTTTACCTCCAAGTAAACGTACTCTTGCTCGAATTAGCGGTATGCCATGAAGAAAATTTAAGACAATTCTCCAGATTTATTTTCTGCTGAAAGCAGATATTTTGGATGAGAAAGCAATGATTAAAATTAACTAAATGTAGGGTGTTTCTAAAAAGTCTATATAAAACACTGGCACAAGTTCCTGTGGCTAAAATATGAGGATCTAGTTCAATTTACCTTAGTGCAAAAGTTAATAGTTTGCTAAATGCAGAGTAACAAAGTTATTGTTTTTTAATATTTTTTTAGAAATATCCGTCTTAGTAATATCATAATTTGCACGACATTTGGTACTGCGGTTTTTTAGAAAGGGAAATCGAGATTTGTTTCCATGTACATTGCAAAAAGTGTCACCAGTAGCACTTCGCCTACATCTATAGCTTCATAACTTTTGCCTCAGTATAATATTACATTTTTAGTTAAAAATTCTTATTCCTCCAAGCAGCTGTTTCTGAGATAATCCAATTTAAATGTTCGTAGCAATGAGCTAACAATGAGAAGTATCATCATTTGTTATAAAAGAGTATTGCCAAAACGATTCAGTTTAACAAACCTTCATCATCTTATCTTAAAATTTATCGTTTAAGTAATTCCTAAATTTTTCGCTACGGTACTACCTTACAGTAATTTCCAAATAGGCGCGTATAAACCCCCAAACATTTGCCGTTATTGAAAGGCGTCTTCAAGCAACCGCTAGTTCTACTCCTGCAGTAGTTGATTATGGGCGGAATCGTACGAACGAGAAGGACATCGGATGTTGAGGTAGAAATTTTAAAATGAAGTCAAGGAGATCTGAGTCTGAGCACCAGATACCTAGGTGTGCAGCTTGAGGTTTGTAGATATACTTTAAATAGAGCTTTAAGGCAAGGCGCGCACTGAAGTGTTCAGCAAGTGACGTGGCAATGGCGTGGTGACCAAGTGGCAGGAAGAATCGCTAAAGCCTATGTAAACAAATGGAGACGCGCGCATCAAAACGGAGTAGCGGTGGCGTCACATTTGGCAGGTGGCGTGATGTCAGTCTGGTGCCACTAATCTCGAACAAGTTTAATTTTTGACTCGCAACGGCGTGGGTTTTGCATTGCAACTGCTTTTTTTTTCCCGAATCGGATTAATTAAAGTGATAATAATAATAATAATAATAATAATAATAATAATAATATTAATAATAATAATAATAATAATAATAATAATAATAATAATGATAATAATAGTAATAATAATAATAATAATAATAATAATAATAATAATAATAATAATAATAATGATAAACAGCCTTTATTAAAGATTAAAAAGGTAATACACATATTATTTCAAGAAAAAATAAAGCTAAAGGGCTCAGAAATGGCGCAGTCTAGCTTTTAATAGCTACTCTACTAAACCATCTCACACCCAAACTTATTCAAATAAGTAATCAAATTGCACACTAGTTGCATCTGATTTTCTCCATAAAGAAAAAAAAACAATTACCAAAGGACAGCCTGTAAAAGATGGAAGAACGAAGCAGTTGAAAACCAAAAAAAACTAAAGTGATCAGAATTAATATTAGCGACCAAGCGAAGAAAGAGAGAAAAAAAATTATGAATGGAATTGTAAATGTATTAAATAATCTTTGTACTTTCTTTTAAATTGGTCAATATTTAAATGAATTATGTTATTCGGCAGAGAGTTGTAAAGACGAATTATTGCATTAAAAGTAAAAGACCTCTGAAACAAAGCACTCTGGTGATGCGGCATTGTCAGTTTATGTCCGAATCTTACATTTATAGAATGAATACTGCTTCTTGGGACAAGTCGTTCTTCTAGTGTCCTATATAATTCGGGACCATTCAATATTTTAATTACAAATCCGTTAAAATGCAAACGTAGCTTTCTTCATTCGATAGAAAAGTTAAAATTTTTGCTCGTCCAAGTTCAAATCCTTTTCAAAACGTTAAAAATTTCATATTTTTTATTTTTATGCCAGAGGGGATGAACCCAACAGCGCTTTTTGTCTTCTCCTGATTTTTAGCATTTAGGTTAGCAAGTTGTAGAAATAAAAGTGCATCTTCCATCATCCTCTGAGGACGACATACATGGTGAATGGGTGACACCACACGTTGTTTGCCACTGCAGTGCGCATTGAATCACTTCCATACTACTTCGCCGCTATTCCATTGTCACGCCAAATGTTCACCATCTCTAAGCCTCGCACCATTCCAATATCTCACCACTTCCACACTACTTCAGTGCGCGCCTTGCCTAAGAGTACAGTCGACATCGAGTGAGTACTTGAGACTTGGCTTCTGTTGATTCATAAACGGATAACAGATGATTTTTTATGGCAATGACACACACGCCAAAGGAAGATCCTATAGCACTCGACGAGCGGTGTGTGTGCGAAGATGCTGATTGACACGGTTCTTGAATAGTTGTAGGTTGTAATTTGGGAGAAACAGATGCCCTGAGAGTGAGTTCCACAGCGATGCAGGACGCCAGATGAAGGAGTTCTGGTAAAACGATGTTCTAGGTGTGTCCAGCTGTATGACGAACGGGTGCGCTCTTGTCGTCTGTCGTGACCGTCTGACAGACGTTGCTGGGGGCGGGATGAGGCGTACTAAAGCCTGAGACCATTTGTCGTGAGAGTATTTGTAAAACAGGGCCACATCTCTGCGGTGTTCCAGACTATCCAAATTCCGGGTCAACTCCGGATCGCCGACGAGATGTCCAGCACTTTTAGGTATGCTTAGGTGTGACGCTCTAAATGTGTGCAGTTTTTTTGCACCAAGCTTCTGCGAGGCTGATTTTGCGATGTTATAAACGTGGTCATGCCAGGACATATTGTTATTGACCGAGACATCCAGTAGTTCGATTGATGAGTATGAAGGATTAGTCGATCCTGCCATAATGATGTCAGGGCCCGCCGTATTCGCTTTCTTGGAAAACGTGGCTGCTTAGTTCATTGTAGCATTAAACTGGACCAAATCTCTATCGCCTCAGATCTTGATTAATTGTTGTCAACTGATTCTGTCTGCGGTGGTAAATCTCAGTCGCTGATAAAGTTTTTTCTGATCTAAATTGGGAGACAAGAGTACTGTCATCTGCAAAACAAAACACCATTAATATAGATGAGGAACAGAGTTGGTGATAGTATTGCGCACTGAGACACGCCCGCATTAATGATGAATGTGTCTGAGATATGCCCATCAACTGCAACGTGCAGAGATCGGTGCTTAAGGAGTCTGGGAAGTCAGCTGCAGAGAGAGATTGGAAGTCCGAAGGACGGCATTTTGTTGAGCAATCCGTCATGTCAAACTCTGTCGAATGCCTTCGAAATATCCGACTCAATCGCTAGAGATTATCCATAGTTCTCAATGGCCCTATATATGAATTACATAGGCTCTTGTAAAAATTGTTAATGATATTAGGTCTAACATGAACAAAAAGGAGATAACATGCGCGGCACTCCTAGATTTCAGTAAGGCATTCGACACCATTAACCACCAGATGCTTTTAGCAAAATTACAATTTTTTGGATTAGCTGAAAATACTATTAATTTTTACCAATCATATCTTGAGAATCGAGCACATTGTGTTTGCTTAAAAAATAGCGATGGTATCAAAATGAAATCTAGCTTTTTGCCTATGACAGCCGGAGTTCCACAGGGATCAATATTGGGGCCACTACTTTTTTCCATCTATGTAGCAGATATGCACAGTGTTCTTATACATTCGAAAATTCAGCAATACGCTGATGACTCCCAGGTTTACCTGTCCTTTTCCAAAAGCAATTTCCCTGCAGTTCAGCAAATGTTTAATATAGATATTAATAATATAACTGAATATGCCCAAAATCATAGCTTAAAATTAAATGCTAATAAATCAGCACTTATTTTATTTGGTAGCAACAAAACTCAAATTTCGTATTTTTCTGAAAACATTAATATTGAAATAAATAATATTTCTTTACCGCTGGTTACTGAGGCAAAAAATCTGGGAATTTTGTTTGACAATACCCTTTCATTTGAAATGCACATAAAGCAAAAACTTGGAGTGGCATATATGCGATTAAAAAAACTTTATTCTTTAAAAAAATATTTGCCAGCAAAAACAAAATATTTTCTCTGCAACTCGCTTATTCTATCATTGTTTGATTATGGAGACATAATTTATCACAATTCTTTAACATTAAATACCGTCAAGTCTATACAAAGCTGCAAAATACATGTATGCGTTTTTCATTCAATGTACCTTTTAGAAATCACATAACTCCTTATTTAAACGATAATTCAATTCTATCAATGTCTAATAGGCGTAGATATCATTTTTATTTATTTATTTATAGAGTAGTGAAGAGTGGGGAGCCTCCACATTTACGAGCACTTTTTATTACACGCGAACACCATCATTTTACAAGAAATAGAGATGATTTTATTATTAACCTACACAATTCAGCAAATTTTCAAAAATCCTTCAGCTATGTCGCGGTAGAAATGTGGAACTAACCCAAACTAACGTGAGAGAATTGTCTTTTAATATGTTTAAGCGATTTATTTTAGCCCTACTTCTGGACGATCAAAAAACATAATTTTATGTCAAAATAATTCAACTATAAAAGAGAGATTTATAATAGCATAAAGAATAAATGTTATAGCTACACGGTTTGAGTTCTTTTTATAATTTAAATAGGTCATATTTTTTTTTGAGTCACTTTGTCTGCCCTCTACACGATAATTATACATTATAATTTTTTACATTCATGTTTTTTCTTTGTTCTTTTGTTCCTTGGGATGTCCTTCTTCTGTTGCTCCCCCTTTCTTACGCTCCATTTCCTTAGTTTTTTAGTTATAGAAACGCTAAATACGTAAATAGCAATTATTATTCTTTTTGTACCGATATGTCAATTTATTATGCATATTGAATCTAAACGTTATATGTAATTTATTTAATTAGTATAAGTTTTTAGGACTATTTCACACAATTTCGTAGATACTTAGGTAAGCGAGTTTGTGAATCGGTTTTATGTAATCGCGAAGTAGTCCTTTTTGTCTCTGAATTTAATATTGTAACAATACGTAATATTATATTATTTTCTATGAGAGAAATAAAAGATTTTTGAATTTGAATTTGAATTTGAATAGGCCAGTATATCTCTGTCGATCTCTCTTTGTGAGAGCCGTATTGGTTATCGCTAATTATTATGTTGATCTCGAGGTACTTGAGTAGTTGCTGATTGACCACACGTTCCATCTTTGGAGATTATTGAAAGCAAGGTGATTGGTCTATAGTTTGAGGGCGTGGTTTTCTTGCCTTTTTGTGGAACAGGTTGTCTCGAGCGACTTTACATGAAGATGGGTAAAATCCCTTTTCGGTAAGACAGAGAAAAAAGTCTGGAAAAACGGCTGGCGCAGTTTTTGAACACGATGGCAGGCATTCCGTCCGGTCATGATGCCTTTTGCGTATCTAGTTCTTTGATGAATTTACGAATATCACGGTGAGGAGACTTAACTTTTGCCATGGTAGTGCTGATATTGGATATGGTGGAGAGAGCCTTGCCGTGGGGGAAGTGTAACGTAGAGGGCGATGAAAACATTTTGGCGAGAATGTTTGCTTTTTCCTTGGCTGTAGTCTCCATGATGCAACGTTCGTCTGTCAAAGGTGAAAATTATCATAATTTTTTTATTTATTCACCGATGTGTGTTATTTTACAAGAAGAGGTATGACAAATATACATAACGAATATTTATGCTGACGAAAATCCGCATGCAAACAAGGGTGTTGATCATCAACGTGAATTTCAAATTAATATTTGGGCAGGAATCATAGACAGATTTACTATAGATTCTGTCCTCTTGCCACCCAGTTTAAATGGTTTGAATTATCTGGAAAACCTAGTAAATTTTCCCAATTTATTGGATGATCTTCCACTGGCGACTAGACAAGATATGTGGTTTATAAACGACGATGCACCCCCACATTTCACGTTAAATTATATAAATAGGGATTCTTAAAATTAATGGAACGGCAAAGGAAATAATGCGCTTGTAAATTGGCTCACCCGATTTAATGCCTATTGATTACTTTAAATGGGAATTCTAAAAGATGTGGTATTGTACTCTATACCTATAAAAACCGAAGGAGAAATGCGAGCACAAAACAAAATTCAACAACATCTTACGGTTAAATGCAGGGATGATAGAAAGTGTGCAGTTCAACTTTCACTGTATAATTAGTCATTGTATACATGAAAACGGAGCTCATTTCGAACATCTACTTAGAGGTTTATGAAATAACTTATAATATGAATTTGCTGCTTTGGCTTGTTATTATTTCTTTTGTTTTGGCCAGCTCATTCTCAGCTAGTTGTTATTTTTGATATCGTCTTATATCAAAACATACAGAAGCTTTGATTTGGCAAAAAACATCAATGCCTGACAAATTTGAAACTAAATACATTTTTCAAATTTAATTTTTTGATTAGCCAGCGGAGTAATACACGTAAATGAATATCCCTTTACGAATAGCCTATTCGCATTGGCAAGCATCTTGGACAGGAGCTGGTGTTGCGGCGTTTAATGCCGATAACATATTTCTGTGGGTTTGAGTTTGGATGGACTACTCTGTGGAAAACCCTACTTCCCCATTTTGTGATTTTTATTTTGGAAAATCACACATATAATAGGGTAAGTATATCTTTACCGCTTCGACTCGGAAGACTTTTAACAAGTTTGTTCCCCTGCGTGAGGCCGCGAGGCGTAAAGTAAGAGGGGCCTATTTACAGATCCAAGAAACTAGGTTCCACTGCTTCGAAGCACTGCACCCATCACAGGATAGCCAGTCGCGCTATCTACTTAGTCTCAGGTTGATTAACAGATTCTGTAAATTTTGAAATTAATCAAAAATAAATTTTATATATTGTTGCAAATATGGTAGTACAACTATGCAAAGTACAAACGGTATAATTTTGTGCTTTTACACCAAATTTTCTCGTCAATATAATACGCGAGTTCAGCCATCACATGTTTTACCTTCTGTAAGTTTACTAGAACAACATAAATTAACTTGTATGACAGTAATTTATACTCCAAATGTACTAAACAATCTTATCAAAGAACCTATTTGAATAAGGTAAACAGATAAGCACGAAAAAGTAAATACATACTGTTTTACCAAATCAGATTGTTAATTAAAAAAGGCGCCATAAACGCGATATTTTTTATTCCTCTCAATTACTATTTGTGAGTAGTATAGGGGGAATTTGTTATTACGACTGAGTTGATTTTGTATTTGTATAAAATGGGTAAGATTATAATTTTTATGTCCCAATATAATGGCGATAATTTTATAGTTAAGCGTAAAATTGTATATTTTCAATCCACTTATCCTTATTTATTTGAAATTAGATCTAGAAATACAGGGTGGTTCATTAAGAATGGATCATAGACATTTCAATTTTCGAAATAAGATCACTGCGCCCAATATGCCTCAATGAAATGTTGTTCGCAAGCGAGATAGTGTGTTAAATATATATTTTTTTTTCCAAAAAGGTTCCAAACAATAATATGCATTTTTCCGTCGCTTGTTGCAACCTAACTAAATTTGGTGAAACTTTCTTGCTTACAGCTGTGTTGCAAAACTCTACATAGTTATCATATTTTTGGACAAATTAGACATCATTAGGTTAGCACAGTTACGAGAAATTTGCAGCTTAATTTTTCATTGCATCGATGCCTTTGAAAAATTAATTTCCATAATGCGAGCAATTGAAGTACTTGGTTTATAATTAGCAACATGCCAATATTCGTTTCATGAGTAACAGAATACTAATACAATTTACATTATGGTAATCATTAAATGCGATATATGATCTGCTGCGAGGTTGTATACAAATAGAAAAATACCTATTAACAATACGGATACGTAGCTTGATCGCGTACAAAATGGTCCAATTTTTTGATATATGCCCATGCTCATGTAATTTTTATGTTTCATAATGCGAGCAATTGAAATACCTAGTTCATAATTAGCAGCATGTCAATTTTTCTCTCATGAATAACAGAATACTGATACTATCTACTTTATGTTAGTCGTTAAAGAACACATATGATCTGCTCCTATGTGAAGCCAAGATATAATAGATTGTACACAAATAGAAGAATACCTATGAACAATATGGATACGTAGCTTGATCGCGTACAAGATGGTCCAATTCATGTTCTAAAAAAAATAAAAAAGGGAGCAACCTACGTTTCGTTTGGTCCGTTTAAATTTTCACCAGAAAACTACTTATTCATTTTGACGGATGAATTAGCGAATGTAGTGATGATGATTCTTTGAAACTGAACAAAATATATGGTTCATGTATGATGGTAAATCAACTCATTTCTCACTAAAATCGTCATTTAGTCACAACATTTGCTATCGGCGAATTGATGGTATCATTGAATTTGTTCTTATTCGTCATTCGTCCTGCTGTTAACCCACATTATACCCTAAAGATTGACTATCATTTATAATAAAATTAATCTCAATTTCCAAATTTATGAAATTTTTGTAAAAGAACCTCAGAATTCTCTAGCATTTCTAAAATTTGAATTGACTGGTTGACACATGTCCATGTCCATATCCTTATTCTTCGTATGTTTTTTTATTCCATGCTCTTATATTTTATTTTCGCTTATTCCTAATTCTAGGTTCTCTAGTATCAAAGATTATTATATTTATTCTGTTATTTCTATGTTTCCATAATTTATGGTCCCTTATTCCATATTTTTTGTATTACTTTTTCTGCTCTATTTAGTCTACGTTTTCTTATTTTTTTTTCTATGATTCTCCAATTTGTGTTAGCTTATTTCTTATATCATTTTAAACTTTTATTCCTTGGTTTTATGACCTCTAAGTGATTTTCTCCATATAATATCTATCACTGCTGCTTATGTTCATGTGCCATACTACTTCAACTTGTATTATAACTTTCCCTAAATGTCTCCTCATTTACTATTTATTTTTCTTTACAAACTTTTAATATACTCCTATATGGAACTTAGTGTCTGACTTATGGTTTTCCCTGTATGGTAGTTATCTGAGTCAGTTCGCAACATCCCTTACGTATACTTTTTTGCTTAGATCTTCCACGTCTAATGTTATTTCTCAGTTTCTCCTTTATTTCACTGTATACTAGCTTTATGTTTCCATGGTTATAATTACAATATATATTTTAAGCTTCTGCTAGTAATTTTCTAAAATATATCTTTATTATATACCTAGATTCTCGTTTTTTACTTATTCTGTTTTTTCATATTTAAATTTCATTCTTCTAGATTTTGTTAAAGTATGTATGTTTTTGTTAGATAATATTATTATATGACTTTCTCTATGTTTGGAGATATATATTTTAATATTTCTTCTGTCTATTTTGTTTTATAATATACTTTCATATCTTTTAGTTTTAGGCCTCCGTGTTTTATCTACGACTTTCCCAGTAGGGTACTTATGGTTAACATTTTCGTTCAAACTTTATTCTCATCGCTACATTTCTCGACTCTTCATAAGCTTCTTTAAAAATCTTTTCTTCTATTTTTCTGTTCCTCTTATGTTTTGCGCCTAGCTGTGATTTTCTCTATTATCTAAAGTATTTTTCAATGATACTTGGGTATTTCAAATTATAATTTTACATAGCGTTTTTCCCCAAAGTTGTTTTTTCTAACTGTACATTCCCTTTTCTGTCCATAGTGGTACTTCCCTTAGATTTTTGGTAACATTCTATATACGTGTACCTATATATGACTTTCTTTTTGCTTCCAATTTTTACTTTTTCAATTCAATTCAAAGCAATATCAAACAAAGCGTCATATTAAGAAATTTCTCCAAAAAAGACTCTAAAATGTTTCCTTCAGAAACTCGGACACCTCATAATAACCTTTCGAGATCAACAGCCTCTTTACTTGGTATCTAAATCTTTTTTCGTTGTTGATCTGTCTTATTGCTAAAGGTAAATGATTAAATAATTGTCTGTTACCAAAAACAATCGATCTCTTAACCAGACCGCTGTGCGGCGCAGGCAATCTAGCGCCTAATTTACTTCATTTATTTTTCTCAAGGTCAAGACATCTTAGGACTAATTTTCCACTGCGCTTCACTTGTGCCTGTTTTCCCTTTAATTAGTTTCTTCTTATATATTTATAGTTTTTAGTTTCTTCTTAGTTTCTGACTCCTTCTTACTTAGTTTTTGGTTTTCTTGTATTAACTTATTATTTTTTTTTTGGTTACTTAGTTTCTGGTTCCTTTATATTTACTTAGTTTTTGTTACAATATGTGTATGCTCACTTATAATTTTACGCCACTCTCATCACCAAAAATTACTAGTAGTTGTTCCTCTAGTTCTACGCTTCTTTTTTCCATAATGGCTCTATTCTCAATTTTGAATTCATCATTCTGTTTTACTATTGCGACCCTTGAGGCATAATTAACTGATATTTCTTTGCGAACACAGTATATAAACATTATCAGTGGCGTGCCTGAGGCCACTGCTTTAGGAGGTCCCCAAGTTTCATTCATATATTTAATATTTGTAATTTGGTTTTGGCTACCAAAGTCATAACGATTTTTTTTTAACAATGTTTTATTGGAATCATTCGAACATACAGTGTTGTGTGTTTATGCTTAATATTTGTGAAGAATGCAAACAGTTAGAGATCTTTTATAAATAATGAAACCAAAACATATTATAGTAGATATGTACTATATTGTTGTGGAGGACTCATGTTTGTGTTACCTACTGGTTACCGATTTCTCCATTTTACTTTAATTGACAATTTTATGTAGGGCCGTTTTGCTCGTGACCCCAGGGTGTAAATTACAGGATAGTTTGGTGACCCTTAGAAGATGAAAATTTGAAAATATTTGAAAATCCATTACGTTTCCTTGTTAAAAACCAGAAATCTAAAATTGAAAATGATTAGTAAATGAAATTATAAAGTTAGAAATAGCAAAAATAGCAATATCTCAAAGTTAAATTCATAATTTGACAAAGTGCACGAACTTTTTACCGTTTTATTATTCTTAACTAATAATTTTTATTTTTAGATTCCTCGAAACATCAAGCATTTTCAAGTTTTTCAGCTTGTTTAGGGTCACTTAATTAGAACTTATGTAATTTACACAGGGGGGACAGGTCAACAAAATTGAAGTGGAGAAATAGGTAATATTTTGCCTCACAAAAATATAAATATTAGAACCTTTAAAGAATATAGAATTCGTGAAATGTGTGACATCTTTTACAAAGTTATTCAAGTAACTTCCTTATTTACAAAAGGCCTAAATACAAATAGGTCAGTCAGTAAGGTTCATCTCACTTTATTGTACCAAAAAATTCCAAAACCACAATAATCACCTGCGATTCCCTTCTCTAACATAGTTGTTCTGAGATTATATATTTTTTCTGCTATTCATAACGCTCCCCATGATAATAATTGTTCCTGTAAAAATATTATAACAAATTAAACGGTCAGTCAAGACTAAGTTATTTGTTCGTACTAGTAATTGTGAGAGCAAGGAAATAGCAAATTTTGATTTTATTTGAAAGATATGGTAACATATTTTACGAATGCCCGAAAAATGGATTTTTAAGCATACGGGGTGATTCAAAAGTATTTTGACAAGTCTCGGTAGATGATTGCTGACGTTATTTTGAGTTTTATTACGAAAATCAAAATAAATTTTCAAAATGTATGTGTATGTTTGAATTAATTTTATTTTTTTTAATTCAACTTACAAACACATAAAAAGTACTGGGTGTTAAAATTGATTATCAGTAATCAAAACTCTACTCAGTCAATAAATCATACTCTTCTTGGGACATGCAACAATGTGTTAAAATATACTACAATATGTACTTTTAAAAACATAATTTTAGAAATACAAAAAACAAAACCTGATGAAAATTTTTTGGATACTATCAAAAGTAGTTAAGGTATTCTGTTTGCCAAAAAGTTTTAATCTACAAGACGGAAATACCTATATGTTCCTTTGATTTAGAATGTCTCTCAGTTGAACGCGGTCAATTTTTAAAATCAGTGTCGGGTTTTAGACCATGTTGAATATTCGGTTTGCACTGAAAACAATAAGCAAGACCAGCTAAAAAGTTTTCCCTGTTTAATTGATCCGGCTAACCAAGCATATTTTTTATATCAATTTCCATTAAAATCGCTATTTTGATGGTTATCTGTTGATTTTGAAGAAATTAAATTTGGTTGGATTCTTCCTAAAACTTTAATGATGTAATGTTTATTTTCATAATTTAATGAATTAAAATTTATGCTCACTAGCAGTCACTCTATGATATTATCAGATTGTTTAATTTCATTTAACTTATCCATTTTTCTTAATAACAAAACAATATAAAATTTTGTACAAAAACCTTACCTTACCTCAATTCAAAAGCAAAAACACCAAATAAAGAAAATTAAGAATAGAAATCTCACCAAAAAATTCTGATAACCTCTAAAATAGCGCGCGAAAACTGCTTATCCCGAAAAAAATAAAAACAAATGCAGAACTGAAGAAGAAATCGAGGTAACTTAAAAGACAAGTGCATGTGCGGCTAGGCGCTTATGAGTCCTATATTATGCCTGTTAAAATAAGAAGGGCATGTCTGAGCTTAATCGAGTCAGGAGACCATAGTTATTTCAAGGCCAGATGAGACTCAGACACTGCCAGGCTGGCAACGTACTTGTCGTATAACGTATGTCGCGCACACCAGCGTTCGTTCTCGTGTCGATGATGAGTTGACCCGGGCTATTTACGTCTCTTTCGAACTTTAGAAGTGGTAGAGTAGCAATTGGCAGCGATATAATAAATAAAATATATATAAAGATTTTTTAATAAAAAATAAAAGTTCGTAATGAATTATGGGGAGGCTAAGCCTCCCTTGCCTCTTCTGATGAGCCGCCACTAATCGTTGAAAGGAAAACAATGTTGCAAGTAAAACAATTATTGACAAAAAAATAATAAAGTGACATCACTGGTCAGCTAAATAGAATATTTAGAAAGTTATTGTATTTTTATTAAATATGCAATACCCTGTATCTTTTTAACGAAGGCATTAAAGACCATAGTTTGTCAAAGTACATTTAAATAACCCTGTTTATTAAGATAAGGTAATATTTTATTCTACATGAAACATATGCTATCTAAAAATTCGTAATTCATCCTTTTCGGTTTTTCTATCTATGCATAATATTTTAATCCAGAATCAAATTATTTGAGAAGTTATTAATCTACTCTGTATTTATGAGAAAACCCACAAATACATTTTGCCTAAGAGCCCAAAATTTTTAGTTACGCCACTGCCAATCACCGTAAATTCATTCACTAACTTCAGCTTGTTACGAAATTAATACAGATGGAAAACCGTATTATAATGACTTAACCTTAGCAAGTCATTTTTAATTACACTTTAAAACAAATTATGGTCTATTTTCACCGAATAAATCACACATATCTCGTAAGCTTCAAATTTCAACACCAATTTCAACTGGCAATCTATAAGTAGCATTTTATTTTTTAAAGGTCAATATTTGATTCACTTATGTAGAGGTGAAAATGATCATGGCAAAGTGATTGACTTGAGAACCCGATATGATTGGCTTTTAGTTGTACAAATAGCAATTAAAACACGCATAATGGATGATACGTATCTGGCATTTTAAGAATGATGTATACTAAAAGTGTTCTCTATTATTTTAATTAAATTATGTTTTCGTTTAATTATTGTTTCTAGTAGTGTATGAAGAAGCTGTTTAAGATTTGGTAACTTTTATTTTTTTTTCGAAATATTTTGTACAGGGTGTTCCATTTTCGAAACTTTAGTGTTGGTATATTCCAAAAATTCATTTTGGGGCAATGTGCTATTCTTTGAGTAACAAAACATTATGGTAAGCTTATCAGAAAGATCATAGAGTAAATGCAAAAGCCGAAAACAGAAAATAACTTAATTTTTGTTTCCAGGGTTTAAAAAAATTTACATAACTTTAATTTGATTTTCCAAGATGCATCACATGCGTAAATGAAGAATCATATGTATTATTGTTCCAAAAATACAAGCGTACTACATGTACAACTTCTCAGTAAAACTAGATTTTTTAAACTTTTATCAAAATCAATAGTATAGTATGTTTGTATATATGTATATTGGTATACGGTTTAATTCAACAACAAATATTGTATTAAAGTGAGTATTTAGATAAGATGGATGGAAATTAATGGATCGACGAGTCGTTCAGTTAATTACTCTCCGCACTCATCTAATCTGTTCCTACTTGAAAATATAATATAAAATGAAAATAATTCTAATGCGACAATAATTCCTTCAACTAATCCATACTTACCAATTTCTATTTTAAATGCTGACATGTCAAGATATTAACAATAATGGAGGATGATTTAAATATAATATAAGCTTTCATTGTTTAGTGCATATACGTATTCAGATTTTTTTATAAATAAAATCTTATCCTGTTCTGGTGTGTTTAAGTCTTACTTAGTGGAACTTTTTTATTTCTGAAAAAGTTGATTGATTTCAAAATTAAAGCTTATAATATGCTAATAATTTAAAAGGATTTTCATTAATACTACCTTTTCGAATAAATATATAGATTTGACCTGTTTAAGTTAGCAATGCGGTAAGTTTAAGCCCGCCTGTAGTAATGGTTCGACAACGGGAACCCCTATAGTAATTCTCCCATTTGGGGGTCTCGAAAATAAACTTTATTGCCAGAGAAATAAAACACGGTATCAACTGTTTCATACTACATTTGCAGAAATAAAACAATACATATTTTAAATCCTATCAAATAACTCAGCAAAAGAAGTTAAAAATAAATATCTTTCTTAGAATTGTAAAATGATAAACATAAACTATTAGTATAGTTTTGTGACTAAGGAAGTGATGGTAACGGTCAGAAAATGATAACGTGCTTGATTGTTTGTTAGAGCCAATTTACATTCAACATTCTATTTTCGAAATGGAGATCTATATGGATAAAAATGATAACATCATAATTTAGATACGATACATAGTATAATAATACTTCCCCATTAATTACGGTGAATATCCAGCAATTTTCAACCTCGTCTCTTTGTAGCAAGAAGCGGAAAAAGAGATGGGGTCCACACATGTGCTAGCCTTATCTAAAAAGTAAATACTTGGTATTCAAGAAGTTCCCAGAAGTTACAAGAGCTGTAACTCCAATTTTGTCTTGAAGACGGCTTCTCAATACCGTTATCCCATTAAATACTTTTGCGCTTAAATAATTGTGTAGTAAATTAATTTTATATAATACATATCGTATATGAAGGTAGTTTGTCCCTATTCTTATGTGTCTTGTATCTATTCTTTGGGGTAATTAGGCCTTGTTGACTGAAATTCTAGAAAGTCTGTTTTGCTCTTTTTTGTGTATTTTAGGGGCTGGAAGCGCTTTAGCTGTTGATTTCTTCCTCTAGTTTGTTTGGATTTTTGATTGCCTTAAAAGTAATGGGGTTGTTTAGGGCTTTTAACGTGTAAAAAGGAACCAAAATGTACCCAAAACATGCGTAAAATATGTTATTTTAGGACAATAAACACTAATTTTTACTGAGACTATGTACCATAATAAATGTTGGTCGGGATAAACAATTATTTCTTAGCCATTTTAACCATAAAGGTGGGGGTGGTAATTAACGTTTTAATTAACCACATTAATTAGTGGACTGTGTCAAAATAGGGTGGTGGTGAGGGTTTTATACATAGGTTGTAAATTTAAACAGGTATTTTAGGTATTACGTACTTTAATAATGCAATAATTAATTTGCATTAAATATGATAAATATATACAAATTCTAACTACTTTCACGTATTCATTCGTTCACACATAAAACTGTATATACAACAGGTTACTTATTAATAAATATCTAATAAAAATAAACCTGTGTCTTTACTGAATTTAATAAACTTTTATGTTTTAAAAACTAGCAACTTTTTCGTTCGCACATAATACCTTGATACTTTATATATTCTCCAATTCTCTCTACTTAACTTCACTAGGACAGGGATATGACTTCGAACCTTAGTCTAGAGTACAGGAACAATTTGTCAAGCTACAAATTTTCAACCGCCATTTTACCTTCTTCTATCTTCAACCACAGCAACAGGTGAGACGAGACGCTATGGCCTTTCTGTCTTCGAGAAAATACATTAAAACGCCAAAAGAGTTCTTTGCCCAAGCTTGGACACAGAGAACAGAGTTACAGCAGATATTCTCTAAATATCTCTGCAAACAAATGAGAAAAACCACTAAATCTTGGCGTCAAACAGGCCAGCGACAGGGGTTGTTGTTTTTGGCGCCTATCTTATGCAGAGCGGTGACTGGACCGATGCATCACGTTTGAGTGCATTTAATTTAATAAACTTTTATGTTTTAAAAACTAGCAACTTTTTCGTTCTCACAGAATACCTTGATACTTTATATCTTCTCCAATTCTCTCTAATTAACTTCACTAGGATAAGGATATTATGACTCCGAACCTTAGTCTAGAGTACAGGAACAATTTGTCTAGCTACAAATTTTCCACCGCCATTTTTCCTTCTTCTATTAGAATCGTGCCAATTGACATTTTGATTTGATATTTTTCCTAGCACCAGTC
>MU186866.1:27051-52801 GCA_016904865.1 Pissodes strobi
GTAGCACTAATTTAACGATTCCTCAAGCTATTCATTAAAAATTGTCTGCAAGTTTCAATTTAATACTAATTTTCAGAGAGGAATTACTTTTCTTGCAAAATTGAAAATCTGTCAACATGTTATTGCTTTATCTAGATATTATTTCCAAACCAAAACAGAGTTTTATCCACAATACCGAAACAGAATACTTGCACTCGACGCGCGTTTCGCTAACCATGTTAGCATCATCAGGAGATGATTAAAACTGAGTTTTAATCATCTCCTGATGATTAAAACTCAGATTTAATCATCTCCTGATGATGCTAACATGGTTAGCGAAAAGCGCGTCGAGTGCAATTATTCTGTTTCGGTATTGTGGATAAAACTCTGTTTTGGTGTATGTTGCCGAAGGTTCCAAACCCCAACGTAGTAGATATTATTTGAATGAGAAAATCATATTCTCATGAGGTTTTCTTCTGGTAAATGCGGAGATTTTAAAAAATATTCAATTTATGTGTAGCACTATTTTACCGATTCCTCAAGCTATTCATTAAATTTTGTCTCCAGGTTTCAATTTAATACTAATTTTCAGAGAGAACTTACTTTCCCTGCAAAATTGAAAATCTGGCAACATGTCATTGCTTTATCATAGATATATTTTGAATGAGAAAATCATGATTTTCCTGACGTTCTCCTGTGGTAAATGCGAAGATTTTAAAAAATATACAATTTATGAGTAGCACTAATTTAACGATTCCTCAAGCAACTCATTAAAAATCATCACCAAGTTTCAATTTAATGCTAATTTTCAGAGCGGCCTTACTTTCCTTTCAAAATTGAAAATTTGCCAACATGTTATTGCTTTATCTAGATTTTATTTGAATGAGAAAATAATATTCTCATTCTGGTAAATGCGGAGATTTTAAAAAATATTCAATTTATGTCTAGCAGTAATTCAACGATTCCCCAAGCTATTCATTAACAATAGTCGCCAAATATCAATTTAATACTAATTTTCAGAAAGGACTTACTTTCCTCGCAAAATTGAAAATCTGTCAACATGTTATTGCTTTATCTAAGTATTATCTGAATGAGAAAATCATGATCCTCATGAGGTTCTCTTCTGGTAAATGCGGTCATTTAAAAATATATTCAATTTATGTGTAGTACTAATTTATATAAAAATTGTCTCCAAGTTTCAATTTAATACTAATTTTCAGAGAGGACTTACTTTCTTTTCAAAATTGAAAATCAGTCTACATGTTATTGCTTTATCTAGATATTATTTGAATGAGAAAATCATAATTTTCATGAGGTTTTCTGCTGGTACATGCGGAGATTTGAATTTAAGTGATACCCTAATTAAACGATTCCTCAAGATATTCATTAAAAAAAAAGTTTCAATTTAATACTAATTTTCAGAGAGGACCTACTTTCCTTGCAAAATTAAAAATCTGTCATTGCTTTATCTAGATATTATTTGAATGAGAAAATCATGAATCTCATGAGGTTCTCTTCTGGTAAATGCGGACATTTTAAAAAATACATTCAATTTATGTGTAGCACTAATTTAACCATTCTTGGACATGAAACATATCGCAAGAAAATTTATTTTGATCCGAATATAATTAAGGAACGAATCGAACAAATACACTTGTAATAGAGGAAATTGAGTAATCCCATCTAAGGCTTCCATTGAATTGATCAGCGAAATATTGAATATTTCGGTGGCAACGAGAATTATCGAGCTACAAAATTAAACAACATTTAAAAAAGTAAATAACCCAAGTACTCTAAAACTGTCATATATATAATTTTTTTTTTAAATATTGTCGTTGGAAAGCTAGACTTTCAACACTTGTTATGTAATATACTACCTCACTGCTTAAATTTCATCTCATCTGTGCTTTACTTATAAAAATATTTTAATTGCCATTCGATTGAACTGATGATCAAACAATTTAATCTAATGATCGAATAATTTAATCTACTGCTTAAATTTCAACTCGGCTGTTGTCCTATTTATTTCACTGCTCATCCATTAATTTTCTTTTTACAAAAATAGATACCTATTCTATTAAACTGATGATCAAATAAATTTAATCTGATGGTCCAATAATTTAATCCCATTTTTAACACCCATGTTTCGGTTAATGTAAAGCCAGAGTGCAAGAATGTTGCTTTCATATTAAAGGAAGCTTTGTTACATAGCTTGAGGACATTTAAATGCTACAAAATATGTAGTTGATGTTGATGTTGAATTATGAGACGATCAAATGTTAATTTTATTGTATCTCGGTTTTACAAAAATATATTAATTTGAATCAAAAATTCCTTAAGTCACTAACTTTCATGCCAGGAGTTGCCTAATATAAAGCCAAAAAAGCAGCAAATAATATTTAAAACAAATCTTAAAATACAGAAACTATCTATAACTTGAGGACATGTAAACACTACAAACTATGTAGTTCATGTTGATGTTGATTATGAGGCGATGAAAATTTTTATTTGATCGCATCTCGGATTCACCAAAATATATTAATGTGATTAAAAAATTTCCTTAAGTCACTAACATTGATGCAAGGTATTGCCTAATATAAAGCCAAAAAAAGCATCAGAAATCCAATAATAATTTAAAAAATCTTCAAATACAGAAAAACGCGCGGGAAATGGTATCTTATAGCCAGAGGACATGTAAACCCTTCAAAATATGTAGTTGATGTTGATGTTGATTATGAGGCGTTGACAATTTTAAAGTGATCGCATCTCGGTTTCACCAAAATATATAAATTTGAATAAAAATTTTCTTTAAGTCACTAACATTGATGCAAGGTACTGCCTAATATAAAGCCAAAAAAGCATCAGAAATTCATTAATAATTCAAAAATCTTCAAATATAGGAAAACGCGCTGGAAATGGTATCTTATAGCTCGAGGACATGTAAACCCTACAAAATATGTAGTTGATGTTGATGTTGATGTTGATTATGAGGCGTTGAAAATTTTAATTTGATCGCATCTCGGTTTCACGAAAATATATTAATTTGAATAAAAAATTTTTTTCAGTCACTAACATTGATGCCAAGGATTGCCTAATATAAAGCCAAAAAAAGCATCAGAAATCCAGTAATAATTAAAAAAATATTCAAATATAGAAAAACGCGCGGGATTTATTGTTTTATAGCTTGAGGACATGTAAACCCTACAAAATATGTAGTTGATGTTGATGTTGTTTATGATGGAAATTTTCATTTTATCGTATCTCGGTTTCACC
Organism: Pissodes strobi; assembly: GCA_016904865.1. Classification (NCBI taxonomy): domain Eukaryota; kingdom Metazoa; phylum Arthropoda; class Insecta; order Coleoptera; family Curculionidae; genus Pissodes; species Pissodes strobi. Next base: position 30,304 of record MU186866.1, read on the forward strand.
AAAATATATTAATTTGAATCAAAATTCTCCTTAAGCCACTAACTCTGATGCCAGCGATTCTCTTTTTCAATAGCCTAATATAACACCAAAAAGGCATTAGAAGCTCAACAATATTAAAAAAAAAACTTAAAATAGAGAAAAAGGAACAATAACAATAATGCGCGGGAAATGTTTAATAGAAAATATTTCCTAATCTAGCAATAAATTATTACAACAGCTTGACCCCGGATTGGCGCATTTAAAATTAAACATCTAATTAAGATATGGACGTAATATTGATATGATTTAAGTGCGTTTAACAATTTTTTTTTACTTCCACTTCATACAACAAAAGAGCCTCTAACAGGATAGGCAGTACTAGAAGTTTGCTACTGCATCTATTTGTTTATTATTTTTTTAATTTGGCTTATATAATTGACTTATAACTTTAGATTTCATACACATTTAATTTGGACAATTATGATCAACAATTACTGGATTTAGGAAGATTTTTAGTTAAAATATATATTTTTTGGGATAGTGAGTGAAGCGTATGAACCTATTTAATACAAATATTATAAAATTTGCATGCCCCCAAACTTTTCAAAATGTTAACGGCAATATAGGTGATTAAAATTAACTTAATTTTTCGCTTATTGCCTAATTTTTTTTAATGAAAGTTTAAGTCAATTATCCTTAATAATTAGTAGGACAATTTCAGGTAAATTCTCTGGACTGTCTACTTATAGGAAATATTTTTCCATACTCTGCCTGTAACCAGAAAGAAAAGTAATAATTATTACAATTTTAAAAATCCAATTCCGTAAACAGCTGATCGTATTCACAAACAGTCCGTCCAAATAGTTTTTCGAACTCGCGCGTCTTTTTTCGGGAGTCGCGGCGCGTCAGTTTCCCCACTCCGTTACGGGCGAGGAGCGCGGATAAACTGTGGCCGATATTCCGAAACCAAGTTCAGTTTAGAGGGCGCAAACTCTATCCCTTAACTAACTGTACGATTCTTAAGAGAAGAAGAAGCGGATGGAGCCGCTGGCATTTCGACATAAAAAAGGACGATGAAAAATAAATTAGATACCCATTATTAAAATGTCATTGAATATTAAAGCGCAGCCAGGCGTAGCGTGTCTCATACTGCAATTTCTGCGAAATGGGGACATTTTTTTATTAAAATTGGTCAACAAAAACGTTAGGGTGTCGAAGAGGTCTTCGTACTATAAAACTGAGGTTTTCCTTAGAAAAATCGAAAATTAGCCAAAAATTCTAATTTTTAAGAGTAAAGTACCCTTAAGTATCTTGAAGGGTTTGTATTTTCTAAATGTGAAATTACAGCTACCTAAGAAAAAAATTAATATGCACTTTTTTATTGTACCTGGATAATATCTTCCAGTAAAGTATTTTCTATATGCCGTTATTTTATGTATTCACCTTTATAAATATTGTAATCTACTAAAATGCATAAGCTACTAAACAAATATCACCCTGTCGAAAGTTTGAACTTGAACTTGGAGATTGTTATATAAACATTAAAGGCAAACTATAAACAACGCGAGCAATCAACGGGAGCGACTTTGAACCTTATGCATGCAATGAGCATCACTTTGTTTTATATAAATACGCTACCGAACCCTCAGTTCGGCAGACTTTGGTCTCACCTCCAGCTCCCAAGGTTAGCCACTTGACGACTGCCTTCTGGGTTCTATCCGCTCCTAAAGTTAGTCATACGACTGCTTTAGGTTCCATTCCTTTCCTACCCAACCTGGTACTGGTTAGCCATTTGACGACTGCTAGGACCAGGGGTTGCACAACCTCCATAGTAAAGTCTTGACAAGAAGTTTGTCAGAGTGTTCAGAAAGACAAGTGTCTAAATAGTCAGTTAAAAAGTTTAGTGAAAGCTCTTAGTGCTCTTAAATAAAACCCAACTCTTAAGAAAAACTATAAATTATAAGACAATATACAAAGACCTATAAACAGTACCTCAAATCGAGAAAACATGCGCACCGTAGTAATCGGGTATAATAGAATCTAATTTTTCTGACCAATAATTCTTGTTAAAGTTTTATCGTTAATACATTGTTATTGTTATAAACTAAACGTGCTTACTTTATCATCTCTTCTTACCCCACGTCACGCGATCCCGGTCTACCTCAGTTACCCCCCGGCACGCTAAACAAGGCGTGTCCTCACGAGTAGAACATCCAGTGGTAGATTAAAGGAAGCATTGAGACCCCGTCATTGTACTAATCGCGACGAGGCTCTTCTCTGAGAAGGTATTCTTTAAATAAACGCGCTACCCCTAAAGTTACTCGTGACAATATTTACATTTTTTTATTTAAATAATGTTCTTTATATTTTTCTTTTTATATTTCGAAATAAGGATGTATTACTTTTGACTAATATTAAAGGTCTTGTGGCTACCCCTGAATATTACATATGATTTTTCTTAATGTTCTCAGAATAAATCTTAATTATTCTGCCCTATCAATTTTTTTTTTGTCAAATTTTCCTGCTAGTGACATCTTGTATAGGGTTATGCGGTAGCTATTTTAAATAGTTTCTCTCGTTTTCAAGTGGGACTAGCAATTCAAATAAGCATTTTCTCACGGGATTAGACTTCAGACTAGTTTACACCTGACCCTGACCATGAGAGGCTTAGTGGCGCCAGTGAAACTTTACACTAGGTGATCACAAACAGATAATTTTCGGCATTTCAAAAAGTTGTTTTTGTCAGTAATTTCAATATCAAAAATCTGCTCCGAACAACTTTCTTATGTCGGCAATACTGTTACGGTCCTTAATGTAACGGGATATTTTCGGCATTTGTAACAGTTTGTTTTGGATATTTTAAATATCAATTCCCGACAGCCTTGACGTTATTTAAACCGACAAATCTGCTTCGAACAAATTTCTTATATCGGCAACACTGTTGACCAATATTAAAAGTCTTGTGGCTATCCGAGAATATTACATGTGATTTTTTCTGATTTTCTCAGAATAATGAGAATAAATCTTAATTTTTCGGCACTACCAAATTTTTGCTGAAACAATTTCCAGTTTGACAAAATGACACCTTGTATAGGGTTTTGCGGTAACTATTTTAATTATTTCCTTTCGTTTTCAAGCGGGACTAGAGATTCAAATAGAGACATTTTCTCACGGATTAGACTTAAGACGAGTTTGAAGTTGCAGTGGCCATGAGGGTCCTAGTTGCACGCCAGTGGAAGTTTACACTAGATGATCATCAACAGATATTTTTGGCACTTGTAACAGCTTTTTGGGTAATTTAGATCTCAATTCTCAACATCTTTGTCGCAACTTAACACGGCAAATCTGCTTCAAACAATTTCTTATATCGGCAACACTGTTGGGGTCCTTGGTGTAACAAGAACCGCTGAGATGTGAACTCCCCCCAACTCAATGATGCCAAATCACTGCGAGTAAATTTAAAAAAATGCACGTCAAAAGTAAAATGGGAGAATCTCATGTGTATCATCAAGATGATTAGGTCGGGTCACTGGCAGGGACATTTTGAATATCGCAAAGTCTGTGTTTTATATTATCTTTGTTTCTCTGCTGATTCAGATGGTGTTCCCTAACAGTAATTTTTTGTGACGTGGTAGATCTGTAATAGCTACAGTCAATAAATAATAAATAGAATATTTCGGAGGATGACAGGTGTTTCACATTAATTCATGAGTGCTCAAATAATGTAGCAAAAGTGCCTTTCTCCAACCATCAAAAGGCATTGACATTTTTGTACTATTTTAAGATGTAAAAGCTAACAATTGTCCTACTGTACAGAAATATGATCGTTGCTAAGCAACGCTTTTAATCCTAGGCTTCAATGTTCTACTTTTAATCCTAGGATTTAAAGTAGTTGCATTTGAGCTCTTAAATTAAAATTTGACGAAAAAATCATTGCCACTTTCAAACATAATGAAATAAACTAATTGGGCACCTATATTTATGTGTTTATTGGAACAATTATTGCCAAAATTCAAAACATCACTGAAACTATCACTGCCAATTCTGGAATAATTTAAAGGTTTTTCATTAGTTTTAGAACAATTTAAAACATTCTCATTAATTGTTGATGAAATTACTGGACAGAAACTTGTACTTTCTTTGTCAGGCTGCAATACTTTTCTGGCAGAATTCTCTTTGTTAATACGTAATTCTTCAATATATCCTTTTGCTACGGCACCCGACTTCCAACCACCATGCCTTTTAAGACAAGTAGCGTACGTTTTTCTCAACGAATGTACAATATACCCCTTCCAATTTTTAAACTTTAAAAATTTGCGATTTCTTACGACACAGCACTAATTTTGGGAATACCAACAACCAAACTTTGACATTTTCCATTAACATAGGAACTTAAGAAATACGAAGTTCCTGTAAATTTGATGGTCTTAGGGCAACATATTTTCGAAATAAACACAGTTAATGTTCGCCTATAATGATAAACGGACCAGGTTTCTTGGTTTTTGTGTGCAAAACTTTTATATTTATAATTGAGGCTGAGCCCATATCTTCAACGAGATCAATTTTCAAACTAACTAATTCGTCACCGCGCATAGCACCTGCAATTTCTAATACTCTACTCTCTCTCTCTCTCTCTCACACACACACACACACACACACACACACACAGTGTAACCCTTCGCAAAGGTATGGTGGCATTATGATGTGACTAATGCAGCTCTCTGCACCATCTCTTTCCAAGAGCGTCTGTCCTCCGCGTAATGAGTCGCCTAGTGCATGCTCTCTCCTATTAGGATTTTTAGTTGGTCTACCCACCGCATCGGTGATCGCCTCTTGGTTTTCAGCCGTCGACTTTTCCTTGAATGATCAGTCTTTCCATTGCTTATGGTTTCCTGACGATGTGTCCAAAGTACTTCAAATACTGCCGACTGATACGTGCCGACAATTTAGTTTTGACGTTGAGTTGCTCGAGGATCGAGTCGTTGGTGCGATGTGCAGTCCATGTTACTCGAAGCAGCCGTCTGAAGCACCACATTTCCAGTGCGTCGATTCTGCGGCGGTCTGCTAATAAGTGTCCATGTCTCAGCAGCATAAGTCGTGATGGGGAACACTAGCGACTGCAGAAGTCGCAGTTTAGTCCTACTAGTGAGCTGTATCTTTCCAAATGCGCGTGAGCTTCGCCATTGCAATTCTCCTACGAATTTCTGGCTCACACTCTCCTGTATTTGTCACCATGAATCCGAAGTACCCAAACCGGTTGACCACCTCGATTCCCGCGATATTTGTGATTCCAGGATTGATGTTATTGAGGCGATCTACGATCATCACTTTCATCATCGAAGCGTTATTTTTTAATCCGTATATTCTACTTAGTTCTTCCATAGTTTGCATGATGTTACCATGTTCTTGCTCATCCCTCGCGACTATGAGCGTATCGTCGGCGTATCTTAAATTACTGATTTTCCTACCACCAACTGCGATACCACCACCACAATCCTCCAACACCTCCTTCATAATATGCTCGCTATAGATATTAAATAGGAGCGGAGAAAGGATGCATCCTTGCCTCACTCCAGCCGCAGTCGAGAAGGTATCGGATTGAGTATTGTTTACCCGTACCATCGCTGAATTCGCTTTGTATAGTTGTTGGACCAAATAATGCACAAGTTGTGTAGGTATTCCCATCTCGATGAGTATGGTCCATAGCTTCTAGTCCACATAACACATGAGCATCCTAATGTTGAACTCCCTGGCTTTTTCAATAATTTGTCGAGCGTTTAAAATCTGTTCTCGGGGCCTTTGTCTGGCACAAACCCAGTTTGGGTTAGTTTGGGTTAGTTTGAATGTTGAACTCCCTCGTTTTGTCAATAATTTGTCGAACGTTTAAAATCTGTTCTCGGGTCCTTTGTCTGGCACAAACCCAGTTTGATTGTTTGATATTTGAGGGAGGAGCCTTTGATTTAAGACAGTGAGCATAACTTTACTGGCATAAGGGATCAGAGCTATGGTGCAGTAGTTCCCACATTCGAGAGGGAAACCCTTTTTAAACAGTGGCATTATAACGGAATGACACTACTGTTCGGGGCCAGATTTCAGATTTCGAGATCCCTTAACACAGTATGTAAAGGATATCAATGCCAACCTTGCCCATGTTTTTCAGAACTTCTGCCGTAATTCCATCAAACCCTGGTGCCTTCCGGCTTCTCAGTTTTTTTGGCTGCGTCTTCTACCTCTTTTCTTAGGATTTCTGGTTCGAATTCGTATTGCCTGTGAGTGCTTAAAGCAGGCTCAAACTTATCAGCCAGTCCGATGTTGTCTGCATCATACAATTTGACACAGTAATCGCGCGACACTTTGGCAATGCCCTCGGCGTGTGTAATGACGTTACCTTCCTTGTCCTTGATAAATTGTGTTTTAGCTTTAAATTCTCTGGCCAGGTATTTTACCTTATCGAAAAGCTCTGCAGAGTGATTTCCAGTGGCGTGTCTTTCAATTTCCTCACATAACTTGTTAATGTGGTTGTTCTGGTGTCTTCTGCAAGCGCATTTGATATCCTTGATTATCTTCGATAGCGCCTGTTTATTCTCCTCTTGAGCTCTCCTAAGAAGTCGGATGTTACGCCGATGTAGAACCAGTGCCAATGTTTCTTCCGTCATCCAATGCTGACGGTTTTTTGCGTTTTTTGCTTCTAAGTTTTCACCAATCGCCTCGACTATCCAATCCTCCGCTCTCCTCCAGAATACTAGAACAATCTTTATTTTCAAATATACATTTTCAGAGGCCTTATCCGGGAATCGATCCACTTCCTCCTTTGTAAAAGTATTAGATTTTTTAGGTGTATACTCATCATTTTGTCTTTTAAAAAATGGTCGTAATTTTGAATATTTACTAATATCCACATCATTCTCATTATCCAGCGTGGATCTCAACATCGAATACTTGACCAAAGGATGGATGGCGATAAATTTGACAAATACACCATATAAAACTATCACAATCATTTGCACATGTTTTTCTTTACACTAATCAATCAGACGCAGATATGCAAGTTCATAAATTTGGCGAGATTTGGAGGGCAAGAGATTTAGAGATCCTGCTTCTGCAGTTTCCAGTACATCCGCAGATATATTTGCCTCCAGTTTAGGATTCATTTTCAAAACTACTGAAGAAATTACACGTTCGATTCTAAATGCATATCTACTTCACAATCAATATTTACCAACTATCACCATATATCTATGAATAACTGCCATCGCTGTTATAATATTCAAAAAATCATACAGACTAAAAGTGTTTTTTACTCGCAATTTTGCAAAAAAATGCCCGTAAAAAAGTATGCACTTTCAGAGATTATATACTATTTTTAAGTGTCCCACGTGGAATATGAATTCCTAATATGTGCTTTTGTGAGAGGCCGCAACGCCAGAAATTGGTGAGATATCTTTCATTATTGAGGCTGGTAAGCTTCACCAGTATGTGACGTTTATGAACTTCATTAAGAGACATTTTTTTTGTTCTTTGCAGGCCTCAAACTCACTGTTCTGTCACATTAATGTAATTGCAGTCCTCTGTGTACCATGTTCTATCTGTAGTGTATTATGTTCCACAAGCTCCTGTACGTCCTCTCCTCTAACCTCCAGGTTAGAAGCCGCGATAGCCTCCCTTAGCCTACGCTTCCTCGTAAAAAATACTGATTCGGCTTTATTTGGATTGACTCTGGGCTCAATCCTCCTGGCGCCATCTCACTACCAAGTGAAGTGTACTCTTGATTTAAATAATTCAGCTCTCGGATCTTGGTACTAGTTATTTTTTACTATTTCTTAAGCACATTAATTTCTTTTGGGGTGCATTTTTGCCCTGGCATCACCAGTACCAAAGCCTTCAGTATACATTAGTTCAGAAAGATTTTGATTGAGATTTTTACGACTATTATTATTTTATAAGATTGGTTATGTACATCCCATAAGCACTCGGGATGGTACGAACTAAACACTACCTCCACCGAATTAAAGAATTGATAAACCAGCGACCTAACATACAAGGACTAAATGAAAAACTTTTGTATTCCATGCAAAACTTTTAATCCAAAAATGAACTCTATTTCCTATAAAAGCGTAGCAGAGCGGCTTCGGCCTAAGCCATCGTCAGTGTTGCTTGTCAAGTCGGAAAGCCGCTCGAATGCAACCTGTTAAAAAAAGGTAAGAAAACCACGCCTTCAAATTATCGCTCAATTGCCTTGCTTCCAATAATCTCCAAAGTCTTGGAACGTGTAGTCAATCAGCAACTATTCAAGCACCTCGAAACCAACAGACTATATTGGCCTATGTCATTCATATCTGAAGTAGGGCAAATGAAAACTGCGGGGAATATCGAACCATTGCGTTGGATACTTCTCAAACGTTTTCCAATTTGACAAAAACTGCCAATGACATCTTGTACAGATCCTGGGAACTTCTGCCGTGAAAATATCTGTAAAACAGGGAGATCTCGGCCACATGTCTGCGGTGTTCCAGACCATGCAGATCCCCGCTAAATTCCGGGTTGTCGAGGAGATGCACAGCTCTTCTCTGAATGAAATTGAGCAGCTTTAGGATCTGCTTAAGTGCATCACCCCAGATGTGTGAGCCATATTCTAAGCACGTCCTTATTTGCGCTTTGTAGAGCAAGCGCAGCTGCTGCTATGTATACAGCTTTTTGTTGCAAAATAGCTCACCAAGCTTCTGCAAGCCTAATTTTGCTATGTTAGCAACGTGGTCATGCCAGGACATAGTGATGTTGATCGGGACACCCAGTAGTCTGATTTGCGAGGATGAAGGAATGGTCGATCCTGCCATAATGATGTCAGGGCCCGCTATTGGCATTTTTGGTAAACGTGGCTGCTTGAGATTTTGCTGCATTGAATTGGACCAAAGTCCCGTCGCCCCAAGTTCGAACCCTTTCCAGATCTTGATTAATTGCTCTAATTTGCTCCTGTCTGCGGTGATATGCCTCAGTCGCTGGTAAAGGTTTTTCCGATCTAAATTGAGATACAAGTGTACTCTGTATCTACAAAACTGTAAACAGGATTATTGGTTTCGGTCAGCAACTCATTAATATAGATGAGGAACAGAGCTGGTGAAAGTGTTGCATCCTGATGTACGCCCGCATTAATGATGAATGTGCATGAGAAGTATCCATTTACTGTAACATGCAGAGATCGGTTCTTAAGGAAACTGCCAAGCCAGCTGCATAGTGACGCTGGCAGTCCGAAGGACGGCAGTTTGTTGGGCAATCTGTCAAGCCAAACTCTGTCGAATGTCTTCGAAATATCCAAGGCCATCGCTCGAGATTCTCCGTAGTTCTCATTTGCCCTACTCCATATAATATGAGTGACATAGGCCAATATATATCCTGTCGATCTCTCTTTGCGAAAACCGTAACCAGTGAAAGTTTGATCACAAACACATATTTTCGGCATTTCTAACACTTTGTTTTGGATAGTTTAAATATCAATTTCCGACGTCTTTGATGCAATTTAAAACGACAAATCTGCTTCGAACAACTTTCTTATGCCGACAACACTGTTGCGGTCCTTGAGAAGTAGGCTCTCAACTCAATATTGCCAAATCACTGCGACAACCTCTTCCGAATTTAGAAAAAACGCACGTTAAAAGTAAAATGGAAAATCTCATCTATCATCAAGAGGATTTTTAGGTTGGGCCATTGCATTGGCAGGAACGTTTTTGGATATCGCAGAAACTATTTGTTTTTGGATTAAATTGGGGTTGTTTATTTATTGTATGGTTTCTAGGGGAAAGCACCCCCATCTGGCAGAGTTTCTCTGCCAGATTCAGATAATGCTCCCTTACACAAATTTTTTGAGATAAATAGAGGATTTTGGACAATCGCGAGTCTTTTACATTTATTCTTGAGTGCTCAATGATTGTAGAAATAAAATGTTTTTTTAGGTATCCCACGTGGATTGTGAATTTCTAATATGTGCTTTTCTGAGAAGCCGCAACACCAGCAATAATTGAGATATCTTTCATTCTTCAGGCTGTTAAGCTTTTGCACTGCAGGTTTATGAACTTTACTCAGATGCATTTTTTAGATCTTTGCAGGCCGCAAAAGATCACACGGCAAAGGTTTTACCTATGAACTAAATCTCACTCAAGAATATTAGTCTGTTCGGTTATGTTCACGCAAGTGCAGTCCTCTGTATATCAAGTTCTACCTGAAGTGCCTTGTGTTCCAGAAGTTTCTGTGTGTTCTGTAGCCCCCAAGTGTGTCATGGCCGGGATTGCTATCAACATCGCTTGAATCTTCACCCTATAAATTTCCTATATACGAGGTGTTCTTCTAATAAATCCATTTTTAGTGAAAATGTGAGTTTTTTTAAACAAGTTTTTCTGGCGCAGACGGTAGGATAAGGTTTAATTTCGTCTTTGCTTACAATGTGTCCTAAATATTGGGCCTCTTTTCTTTAAAATTCTGATTTATCAAGTTGAATTTTCAATTTAGAACAGCGTAATCTTGAAAATGTTTTTCTTAGCTTCACGATTTGTTCCTCTAAACTTGTACTAAATATAATCATACTGTCTAGGTAAGCAAAACATGTTTCATTTTGTAAACCACGAAAAATGTTATTCATTACCATTTGAAATGTTGCCGGGACATTCTTAAGTTCAAAAGACATTTTTGAAGCTTGGGAAATATAATTTGTATTTGGCGAAATCCGTTAACTTAATCAAGGGTAGTGAGATATTGCGCTTTACCTAGTTTGTCTAAAATTTCATTCATTTGAGAAATTGGAAATTTCAAATCTACCGTTTTTGAGTTTAATTTTCCATAATCAATAACAATGCGTCATTTCTGTTTACCGGACTTCTCCATTTCCTTTGGTACTATCCATGTAGAGGCTGACCAGGGTGAATTAGATGTTTGAATAATATTGTGTTCTAAGAACCTAGAAACCAGAGTTTTATCTTCTTCTCGATGTATTTCATGGTATCTATACCTTTTAGTACACATTGGCGTTTCGTCGGTTAATTTTCTTTCACGTTTTGTAGCGTTTGTAAAAGTTAGGTGCATACCTTTACAATAATAAATATCCGGATGAAACTGTAATAATATATATAAAAGAATCAAAAAGATGTCTTGTTACAGATGGTCCATTGCTCGAGGAGACGCCCCTAAATAACACAACTTAAATAATAACCCAGGAAGCGCCATAGGATCTACCTCGAGCGCCATAGGATCTACCTTTAGTGTGTGTGCCACTGCCATAAAAAAAAAAAAAATACCTTACAAAATTGGGAATGCACAAAAAGTTACTAACCATTGGACTTTTGTAAAAATATTCAACGGGACAGAGGCTTAATTAATGAATTTTCTGAAATCAATAATAAATAAAACATCCTTAAGGAAACACTAGATAACTTTACCGAGCATAAAAAGAGCATTAAATTTTCATATAAGAGACAATTTGAAAAAAAAAATTAATAATCAAATTGATCAAATTCTTCCAACTAAAATAGGTGAAAGGTGTGCCCTAAAAATGGTCTAGGGAGTATAATTAAAAGTTGAACACATTACTAAGTAAGTCAATAGACAATTTTCAAGAAACTATTAAAAACCTTTCTCAAAATCGAATAATTATGCTAAACGAACGTGTTAATAAAATCATATATGTCATAGAAAATTAAGTTGATATAGAGGAAACTAACCTTTTTGAATGTTTTCGAATTCAAATGATTATTATGCAGATATCCATATTTTGCCAGAATATTTGCGATATTTTTGAAAAAATCGAATGGGCAATCAGGTTTGCAAAACTAGATACTTTTCATAGTTCTATAATTACCACCAAAGATTTCTTGGGTGAAATGAGTACGGTAATAATAAATTAATAACTGAGAAATTGCCATTTAAACAAATTACTGAGAATATTCTAATTAAAAAATGCCTTGGGAATAAATCATTATGTGAAAAATAAAGATATTATTTTTGTCATTGAGATTCCCTGAGTAGAGGACGAAAATTTTGATTAATTTCAATTATGTCCATTACCTTAGTGACAAAGTGAGTTTGTTAAAAACAAGTTTTTCTTGGCCCGACATTTAAGTCGGGTTCATATTGTCAGTTAGCGACGCGACAATCGTTTGCAAAAACCAGTAACGAGCGTACACAAAATCAAAGAAAGCGAACCAAAGTAAAGGTTTTCAGATCAGTGGCCTTTATGGTAGTTTAACAGAAAAAATTCCTTGCTATATATTTTTATTGCCGTGTAGAAAATTCCGGGCGTCACGACAGAAGAAACTTGTTATATACGAGTTTATTATACTAATGTAGGGGGAGGGTTGTGTTAGTGTGACATTTATTACCTATTGAGATTGATATATAGATTGAAAACTACACTTTTATTCTATTTTGTCCCGTGGCTTATCATTTAGACCAGTAGATTAAAACGAATTGGGATTTAGGAGGCTCGGTTCTATTAGTTGGCTGATTGATTCGTTTTTTGTACGAGGAGAGATAACAAACTTTTTAGCCATGTCGGTAATATTTGCATATCTACTTGTACGTAGGTCTTACTCAAAATCGTACCTGTAATGACTGAATCAAGAGGAATCAGGTAACGAGATCTTGCGGGTTGATCAATCGAACTTCTTTGCACGATGAGTAAATTGCAAGTATTTATCAAAACATAATAGATTATGCTATCCGTACATATGTTCGGGTTTATGGATAACTAGTTAAGATCACCTCTAGCAGTACAATTTAAATTGTTTGAATAAAACCTCTCTAATTTTTCAAGCAATCCATTTTGTTGAGATGTTTGCCGGATTATTTAAATCTCGCCTGCACATTACTTATGCACAGAATGTGCCAGAAATTCCATGCCCTAATAATTTCTAAGCGCAAAACGTGATTGCTTCAGTTTTAATCTCATTGTGTATTCCATAAACTGAAAAATATTTTTATAGTGAAAATTATTCAGGATGACTGGGGATATAATATGACACATAAGGGCCACTCGTATAGGTAAAAATTGATCCGCGAATTAACTCTGAAAATTTAGTTTGGTGAAAAATTTTTACGACATTTTTGCGAATTTTTTCTTGCGTATTGAGACCTTTATAATCGCATTTTGGTGTCCTCGAATTGAGTCCAATTGCCAGTGTCTCAAGTTGCTTTTGGTATATAATAATGCCTGTCCTGCTCTTATCTTAAAATTCATTAATTATATTAAAATGGTTTTAAATCAGAAATACTATTTCTGATGCTTTGGATGTTCGTATCTTCATGAAGCTTTTCAAGAAGCCGAGGAATGGGAGAACCTGATAGCACATATTCTAAATCGGGAACTCGACGATGAATATATACCCTATGAAATAGACAGATCAGTCTATGATCCGTTCAATTATTCGATCAGCAGCATATATAGCTCCGCAGACATGGCCTAACATTTAAGAAGATATATAGGGTGTTAAGTTTTGTACAGAGTGCCTTGGATGGGATCCTATATTTCCCTAAATACACGTTTAAGGAGGCAAATTAGTTTGGGGTACATGTTACAAATTGCTAAATAATGTTACATTTGGCAAATCCACGCAAAATGTAAAAGAACCCCAATATGTAAATTTGGTAACATAGTATGGCGGTAGGTGAACCAATCTTGAAAGCGTAGTAATTTTTGATTAATATTGCTGTTCTGCTCTTTTCGTAGAGATGGTGATACACCCTTTCGCCTGCCTTAGTGCTGGAGTGTTTCTCCAGTAGGACGACAGTTGGTCTTTTTCACATTTGTTTAGTTCTTCGATGATGTGGCTCTTCATAAGACCATAGTAGGGCTCTGGACCATAATATGGTGTTCCAGCTCCTTCTTTCGCAAGGTAGTCTGCTTTTTCGTTGCCTTCTATGCTTCTATGGCCTTGGCCTTTAATGTGGGTTCTTGAACCCACATTAAAGTTACCTGGTTGCGTGTTGCTAGCTGTTTTAGGGTTTGCTTACATTCCCAGACTCGCTTTGACATGCACTTGAAAGCTTTTAGAGCTTTTAGAGTCTCCTGGCTGTCTGAAGATATGTAGATGTGTTTTCTGTAGTCCTTGTGTGAGACACTCTTCTTCACATATATTTATGTCAAACACTTCCGCTTGGAAGATGGTTATATATTTGCCTAGCGGTTTGGAAACTTAGAGTTGTACCTGAAATGCCCAATCCTGCTCTTTTCGCGAGTTTTGAACCATCTGTGTACCACAGCGATGCGATATCGGCCTGAGGTAGTTTTTTACTCTCTCATGATTGGCGGTCATCAATAACCACTTGCGAATGGGACATCTAGGTTCAACACGAGCTTCATTTGGTCACATGGTTTGCTGACATTATCCAGTTTTATTCCCTCAAAGATGCGCTGGTGACCAGTCAAATCTCCAGGCTTGAATTAGCCTATTTGGAATAGCCTATGAGCACTGAAAATCGCATCCCTCTTCACACTGAGATGAAGAGGTGGCATGTTCAGCAGTACCTCTATAGCTGGGGTAGGGCACGTTGACATTGCTCCTGATATTCTCAGGCATATAAGCCTTTGCACTTTATTAGGTTTGGTCCGAGCGGTGACCTGCTGGGTGTTTGGCCACCATACCAGCGAAGCATAGGTGACCATGGGCTTTTTTATTGCTTGGCAGATCCAATATATCATTTTTGGTTTTAGGCCCAGCTGGCATGTCCATATTGCCGCTGTGGCTTTACAGTGTTGAGTTTTATTTCATCATATCTTCTGAGCCATTGAACCCAGGGTATAAATAAATCCACCAGTACTTTTACTAAATACACATTTATAACAAATGAAAATAGAAATGATTACAAAACCATTTTTTAACTAAAAAACTACAGCTAACGTAAAACGTAAACTCTTAACCACGCCATTTTATTATCTTATGCCGGACATACACATTGGCCAATATATTTCTCGAAACATTTGTCAAATCATTTGACGAATCACTTGTGTACAATTATGGCAACCACACAATGGAAGTATTGCCAAAATGTTTGTGGACGTCACCAAAGGCTTGCTCGAATCCCCTTGATTTGTCGCGATTTACCGACAGCGAAGCGAACACCGGCAAACTTTGCCAAGCAGCGGCCAACCCCGACAAATAGACCTCACACACATTCGTGTTGGCCGAGGTTTGCCAAACTTGGCCAAATGTGTATGCCCGACATTATTTGCTAATGCCTACGTGACCTTCTTCACATCCTACACAAGCCAATATTTTCTTATTTTAGATACAACTAACGCCATCTAGTTTATAGTTTTCCATATATCAACACCTTGTCCTAATAATTATAAATAAATAACATGTTTTATAATTATTACAAACATTTAAACATAACACAGTTATCAAAACTACACAATTCCTTTTTTTTACTTAAAATTGTTTTAAATAAACAAAGCAAAAAAAAATATTTCTGCCTTAACTTTTTCAACTAACACAACTTAACCTTCATACAACCAACTCATTTTTATGATTTAAAAACTTAATTTTACACAAAGGTTTGGTTAAAATATCTGCTATCATATTTTCTGTACATAAATAACCCACTTTAATTAAATTTTCCCTAATCTTTTCATGAATAAAATGATATCTAACATCTATATGTTTGCTGCGTTTATTTTATTGCCCATTTTTTATAATAGCTATAGCACTTTGGTGTTTAGAGTTGCAGTCATTTTAATGTCAGTTAAATGTTCAATCATTACCTTTAAATATAATAGTTCTTTCACACATTCAGCTGCTGCGATAAACTCTGCTTCAGTGCTTGACAAAGCTACTACAGGCTGTTTTCTAGAACACCGGCTCACTGGTCCCTTACTAGAGTACACTATATATCCTGTGGTACTCTTTCGGGTTGTTTTGTCACCAGCAAAGTCTGAGTCACTGAATGCTGCTAGCTCCATCTTATTACTGCATTTTTGATAAACAATCCCATCTTCTTTTTTTATTTTTCAGATATCTCATAGTTCTTTTTATGTTGTTCGCATCATTTTCTGTTGGATTTTCCATTTTCCTGCTACAAAAACCAATTGTAAATGCTATATTAGGTCTGATTTTGTTTGATATGTAAAGTATACTGCCTACTGCTTCTCTGTATGGAAAATTGATTTTTCCCTTTTCCAAATCATTAAAATTTTCAACATTTATTATCGGTGCTTCTGTACACTTTACATTAGTCATTCCAAATATTTCAAGTATACCCTCTGTATACTTTTCTTGATCTAATTGGATTGAATTTTCGCTTCGCGATATTCTAATTTCTAAGATTGTGCTTACTTCATTGAACTTTTTAATTTCCAGTTTTTTCTGATGAATTTCTATTTCACTTTCTCCAACTAATAATCCATCATCTACATAGATTGCTAAAAATAAAGTTCCTTTCTGGTTTTTAAATAAGCATTGATCAAAACTTATTGAATTCATGCCATGTTCTTTTAATAACAAGCAAACATATTCATTCCATATAAGTGGTGCTTGCTTAAAACCATATAATGATTTTCTCAGTCTGCATATCTTGTTATTCTCATTTTCATAGCTCATTCTTCATTTAAAGATCCATATAAAAAAACTGTTTTTATATCAAACTTCTTAATTACATAATCGTGTTGAACTGATAATGCAAGTAACGTTCGTAAACAGCTTATATCGATTACTGGATTGAAAATATCTTGGAAATCTATCCCTCTTTCTTGTTGACAACCTCGGACTACTAGTCTGGCCTTATAAGTCCCATCTTTTTGTCTAAACACCCATTTGCTAGTCAACATTTTTTTATTTTGTGCTTCTTCTCTTTCAACAATATCCCTTGTATGATTTTTCTTTAATGAATCATTTTCTTCTTTTATGGTATGTTTCCACTGGTCTTTTTCTTCACTGTTTAGAGCTCCTTCATAAGTTAATAATACATAGTCATTATACTTTTTTGGTAATTTTATTGATCTTGCTCTTCGGTCCTCGCTTTCTGTGTTACCTTGTCCCATATCCAACATCCAGCTTCATCATCATTACTTGAGAGTTCATATATATATATTCAATGCTATTTTCCTTTCCTCTCTCTTTGTTCTTGGTTTTTAGGCTATAAAAAAACTGTGTAGATGTGCCCTCTTCTTGTAATTTTTTCCTTCATAGATTTCCACTTCTGCTTCTTGGTCCCTTAGTTGCGATTCTTCATCCTTTTCATCATCTTTCATATTCAGTGTCACCTCTTTCACATTTTTTTTTAAGTGATTATAGATTCTTTAAGTGATTTATAGGTTCTTTAAACACAACATCTCGTCTTATTATAATCTTTTGGCCTTTTTCATCCCATAGTCTGTAGCCGTTTGGGGCATATCCCACCATTTTATACTTTTCACTTCTTTGGTCCAATTTCTTTAGATATCCAAGTACTTTTGCATAGGCATCACTTCCAAATATTTGTAATGTTGTTAAATCTGGTTTCTTGTTAGTCCACATCTTATTCGGAGTTTTATTTTGTAAAGTGCTTGTAGGGCTTCTATTTAAAATATATGTTGCCACTCTTGCTGCTTCTCCCCAAAACATTTTATCCATGTTAGTATCAAATATTAAAGATCTTGCTTTTTCTAACAAAGTCCGGTTCAACCGTTCAGACTTTCCATTTAACTGTGGTGAATAAGGTATTGTTGGATCTACTCTTACGCCCTTCTGCCTGCAAAATGTCAATATTTCAGTGTTGATATACTCTCCTCCATTGTCACATCTCATCTTCGATACTTTGAATCCCTTATACGACTCCATTTCTGCTATATATTCTTTTATGTACTCGGTTACTTCATTTTTATGTTTTAATAGATATATCACTGCATAATGAGTATAATCATTCAACACTGTTAGCATGTACCTTTTTTATCCCCTGACTCTGGATCTATCGGACCACAAAGATCAGTATGTATGATTTCCAAAGGTCTTGTTGCTCGAGTTCTCTCACTGATAAATAGAAATCTTGTTTGCTTAGCTTTTAAACAAATTTCACAACGTATATCTAAAAATTTAGTGTCTTTATTTGCCAAATCCATACCTGTCACCATCTTGTTCTCCATTAATTTTTTAATGTTTTTCATACTTAAATGATCCAATTTTCTATGCCAATTCATAATTTTATCTTCCTTGGATTCTGCCAAAAAACTTGTTTCATAGCTGCATTCATCAAGATTAACTTCATACAGTCCTATTGATTTCCTTTTTCCTTCAAATACTTTTTCTTGTTTTTCATGACATATACCCTGTCCTTCTCAAAAATTACTTGTCCTTGGCTCTCTATAATGACACTAACTGAAATTAAATTTTTACTTAAATCTGGGACATACAACACTTCATTTAATATGCATTTTTCATTTTCAATAATACCTATGCCCTCGGCTTTTATTTCAATGTCCTTTTTAGCTACACAAATATCCACATTTTTCTCCTCAAAATCCTTTAACAGGTTCTTATATTTGGCCATATGGGCGGTACAGCCTGAATCGATCACAAAATTTGTGTTTGGTGTGTTTTCTTGCGCTGTTGAATATGACAAGAATGATACTTTCCTATTTTTATTTTCCACCTGATTTTCAGCCTGCCTGTCTCTAAAGTAACAATTATTTTCCGAGTGGTTTGTCTTTTACATATTTTGCATCCTACATTGACTCTTGTGCCTTGTTTAGCCCTTAAACCACAGTTCTTAGCATAATGTCCTCCCCTACCGCAGTTATAAAATTTTATTTCATTTGTTGTTCCTCTATCCCCACTTTTAAAAAAACGAGCAATGTGTCCCTTTTTAGAACACCTATGACACACCTTTTCATTTTCATTAAAAGCAACTGAGCCCCCTTTTTTATTTTTACATATTTCATCCTCGGCTATTATAGTTCGCCCAGCCGTTGTTGACTCTCGAAACGCATGCAATAGCATGCGTTTCGATGGTCAACAACCGCTAGGCGAACTATAACCTAGCAGTTAGATTCATTAGAGTTTTTTCATCGTTTGTAATGGACTCCCATGCAGTTTAAAATATTTAAACCTATCTTAAAATTTTTGACATTAACATGCTATCTGATACATTCTGTTTCATTGTTTTTAAACGATAAGCTAAATTTTCTAATCTACTTATGTGTAAAGACATATCACACCCATTTTCATAGGAAAAATTAAAAAACTCTTGCATAATATTACATTTTGGTTGTTCTGTGTCCTTTCTAAAAATTTTACACAATTTCTCATACATTTCCGCTGAGGTTTTACAATTAATAACATGCATTAGTACCGTTTTATTAATTGTTGCAACTAGTACCCTCTGTGCACGAGCATCATTTCTGATCCAAGCCTTCCTTTTCTTGTCATCTGTGAGGTCTTCATACTTTTCTTCACCCTGTACAATTCCAATTAACCCACTTGCCTTCAGGATTACTATTATCTGGAAATTCCATACTTCAAATGAGGTTATGTCACTCAGCTTTTCCACATTTGCGATTTCTTCATTTCCTACGCCGCTTTCACTTTCCACGGCTTCACTTCTTGCTTCTTTTTTTATGTTTTTTTTATTTCACTCTTCTTGATACAAATAACTTCCCCAAGCTCACAAAATTTTTAATTTTTACTTTTCACTTTCGCAGGTATCCTACTTCAGCTTTTGCAGGTTTCAATTTAATTCTTTTGGATTTTACTGTGTATTTAATTCAAATGGGCCCATAACCTGTTGAGTTTTATTTTATTTTATCATATCTTCTGAACCATTGAACCCAGGGTATAAATAAATCCACCAGTACTTTTACTAAATACACATTTATAAAAAATGAAAATAGAAATGATTACAAAACCATTTTTTTAACTAAAAAACTACAGCTAACGTAAAACGTAAACTCTTAACCACGCCATTTTATTATCTTATATGCTAATGCCTACGTGACCTTCTTCACATCCTACACAAGCCAATATTTTCTTATTTTAGGTACAACTAACGCCATCTAGTTTATAGGTGTTTTCTAGATGATTGTTCCGGAGAAGTCTACGGTCCAGTGTGACCCCTAAATATTTTACCTCGGTGGAAAAAGTTAACTGTGTTCCGTGTAGGATAAATGCTCTCATTTCTAGCTTTCTTCTTTTTGTAAACGGGACAAGAATGGTTTTCCCAGGATTTAGGAAGAGTTCCTCCCCTTCGCTCCAATTCTTGATGATGTTTAGGGCATTTTGCATGCGGTTTGAAATTACGCCTTCATGTTTGCCCTTTATTATTACTACTAAGTCCTCTGCGTAGCCTAGAGCTATAAATCCACTTCTACGCAGAGTGGTAAGAATTTTATCCACTACTAGTGTCCACAGTAGGGAGGAGACAACACCTCTGTGAGACCCTTTCACTGTACTGACGGTTGTTGACGCTCCCTTTATTTCTGCTGTTACGAAGCGGTGTCCATCTTATGATTGAGAGCTCAACTTCCCGCTCTTGAAGCGCTCTTCTGATGAACTGACGTAAGGTATTATCTAATGCTCCCTCTATGTGAATGAACCCCTCCAAGGAGCTGTTAGATCTTGGCGTTGGTGGAGGGGCCAAGTAGCCACTCTTATCCGGGCCTTCGGGAACGGGAGGAGCGGTGAAACTAAGGACAGCTCAATGATAGCGGGAAAAACAGCGTCGAGAGACAGTGCGTGAGCCCCGGGTCTGTTGGTGTTAACTGTGAGTTTGGCCCGGGACACCCTCGGAGCTATGGAACACTCCTTGACTCCTGGACACCTGCCCGCGAAATACCGTCCTCAGCAGGCCGGTGAATGATGAGGATGCGCCAGCTGAGGGTGGGGGCTTGCCTTAAACGGCCGGCCAAGTGGATGAAAGCCACAATAAAACTAGTCAAGGTGACACAGTAACGGCCGACGACTGCGTGATTGGGTGGAAGCATAACGCTCACTTTGCGAACTCTGGGTATCAGGCGACACCCTAGTTTCAAAAGCCCTACCGCAGCAAGCGGGGCACTGCTGTGGGTGAACTTTATTTCCTCCGCTACTCGTGGTACTATTTATGGACACAGTACAAAAAAAAACAGAGGACTCTACGCAGACCTCACAAACACCAGAAGGGAGCGCTAACGCACTTATGGTAGTAGATGTCATAGAGGATTCCCAATCCTCAACATCAACTCTTCAGGACAATCCTGAAAACGAAAGAACTGAACAAGAGCTCTTAAAAAGTAGCGACGAAGAGGTGAGGGACCCCATGGGTGAACTCAAAATACAGGACTCTAGAGGCCTGAAACTCTCCAGAGCAGCCAGAAAGAGGTTTAAGTACCTCTTAAGAAGCGGGATGGGTAGGTTAGAGGCCATGGAAAAGGCCAGGAAACCATTAAATCCACCGGAGAATCCTCCAATAAGGGCACAAAGAGGCCCCTAACGGACGAACACACCCCAGAAGGAAAACTTCTAAAGAAGCCTAAAGGTCAAGGGAAGGGAGAAAATAATCCGACCTCAAGATCCCCACGAACCAACCTTCAGCCAAGCGGCTGGAGGGATAAACATTGGGATCATTCATTCCAACTATCCAGAACAAATCTTGTCAGTGGAACAAATGGCGGTCATACAAGAGGATATTCTGGAACAAATAGCAAAAGTGGGACGAAGGGTCAACGTTAGGCTCAGTTTCCATAGTGCTCACTATAGACCCGGGTGGCTGGCACTTGTATGTGCAAACAAAGACAACGCGGAATGGCTAAAGTGCAATGCGGCAAACCTAAGCCCAGAAAAAGATGTCACCGTGAAAGTGGCTGAAATGCCTCACACTGAAATACTAGTGGCATATCTACCTAACAGTCAGGATTATACAAACGAAAGAATCCTGACTCTCTTAGAGGCTCAAAACGACTTTGGCCTGTCATGCTGAAGGGTGTTCAGGGGAAATCCTGTAGGCCCCACGGTAGAAATGACATTATCGGTGGATCAACTCAAAAAAATGGGCTATAAATTGAGCTATAAGTTTGGAGAAATCCAACTAAGGACAAAACAAAAAACCCCAAAAGACACGGGCGGCTCGAAGGGTGAGGATAAAAACCTCGTAAACTCGGGAGTAACATCCAAACCATCCACGAGCGGCTCACAACAACAAGAATCGTCGAAAGGCAAGTCACTGCTTAAGGGGAATCCTCAGAAAAAGGCCTCTTAGGACCAAGCTGGGTCCAATAACAAGCCTGAGGCAAGAGGGGACCCTAGGGACCCCAGTAAGGGTAAGTAAACACACCGGCATATTAGATGCCCCCAAGTGAACCTCCAACATTCTAAAGCTGCCTCTAGCGTACTTAATAGGAGTTTCACTAGGAACACGTTTGACATAGGGCTGATTTAAGAGCCCTGGGTAAATGGAGGAGCAATACGTGGGCTTCCAACACAATCATGTAAGTTGATTTATTCTACTATGTATGAAACGCCCAGAGCGGCTTTACTATTTGGTAAAAATAATAGGTTTGTTCTAGCAGCGATTTCAAACCAAAGCCAAGCCATCC
>MU186866.1:55801-83090 GCA_016904865.1 Pissodes strobi
ATATATTTAATTTGTCACAAAAATACTCAATATTTTGGTTGCAAAAATAATTGAGCAGCAAAATTAGATCAGCAGGTATATTTAATGGATCAGTAAAATATTTAGTATTTTGGCGGCAAAAAATAATCGAGCAGCAAAATTAGATCTGAAAATATATTCAATTTATCAGCAAAATATTCAATGTTTTTGCTGCAAAAAATAATTGAGCAGCAAAATGAGATCAGTAAGCGTATTCGATGGATCAGCAAAATACTGGATATTTTGGCGGCAAAAGAATAGTCAAGGAGCAAATATATTTAATTTATCAGTAAAACAATCAATATTTTGGTTGCCTAAAAAAAATAATTGAGCAGCAAAATTAGATCAGCAAGGATATTTAATGGATCAGTAATATCTTCAATATATTGGCGACAAAAAGAATAATCATGCATCAAAATTAGATCAGCAAAATTAAAACAAACCGTCATCTTTTAACATGTTTATAATCCAACATTGTTTTCGATATTAGAAATAAAACAGTTATAAAGCCTTTTTACTTTTATTTGGATATCCTTGAACATTACTAGTGTAGCCAGAAACTTCTGCATTTGAAAGCTTCTACTTTCAACACTTGTTTTGTAACACACTACTTAACTGCTTAAATTTCATCTCGTATGTTATCATCTTTAAGTATATGCTTTACTTATAAAAAATATTTTAATTGCCATTTAATTAAACTGATGATCAAATAATTTAATCTGGTGATCAAGTAATTTAATCTGCTGCTTAAATTTCAACTCAATTTAATTGCTCGTCCATCCATTTTTCATTTAAAAATATTTTAAAGTGCTGATCAAATGATTTAATCTGATGATCGACTATTTAATTCGATCTAAAAAAACACAATTAGTAAAATAGCATGGAATGTCAAATTTCTTCTCTACTTTAGAATAACGGAAAGCTGTTATGATAATGATAATTATATAACTTGATTTGGCTCGTAAAATCATTTTTGATGATGTAAAATTCTATTTGCACATTTTTTTTATAGGAAAAATTGAGCAAAATCTTAAAACATTTCTATACTTTAACTTTATGGGTTAGTTCTGTTTTATGTCCAGAGAAGCGTTTAGATATTGTGAAGATAATTTTAATTTAATTGATTTTATTTTTTCTAAATTTTGCTAAATTTCGTCAAAAAATAAAAATAATGCATTTCACGGGAAACTGTTTGCGTTCTTATGTTCAAAGAAATGTCTAGAGAATACAGAAAAAAACTAATTTTCGGGTAACTGATTTCCGCTATCCTGAATATTACAAAATTTCCTTGAAACATGCAAATATGGCATTCCCATAGGAAATTATGTGAGCATAAAGAACAAACAATTTTATATTTCTTTGTATATCTAATTTCCGCTAAATCGTCCATATAAACAAGATTCAATGCTTCTTTTCCAGAACGAAAAAAAATAACCAAAAGCCCATATCGTAAGCTGATCCCAAAGATTATATTCCTGTTCAATTGCTCTATCATGATTTGATAAAATCTGTTCTTCTTATTCTCGCTTATTTTCTTCCAAATTACCGGTCTTGTGGGGCTTATATTTGAACTTTTTCAGAACGTTTTTGATTTTAGTATTAACTGTAGTGTCAAGTTCTTCATATGAATGCTATCGAATTTTGTGAAAATCAATAAAAACTATAAAATACTATTAAAATAGAGCAGAACTTCTTGCTGTACGTTTTCGTTAACTCGTGATATCTTTTTTTCTTTAGAAAGCTTGTGAATTTATGACTCTCCGATAGATCCTCAAAAACGTGTCTGGGCTCGGAATTTATCGGTTTCTTTTATATCCATGGAGCCTTTGAATAATACGCTTGCTTTCTTCTTACTTTTATTGAATATTATGAATGTTGTCGGGATATCCAAGTTTTCTGGTCAATCAGAGGTATGGATGAATTACGGACTTTAAAAAATCACAATATTTGCTGCTTCAACAATACGAGATTAATATTAAGAAGTACAAGTAACCTAATGAAGTTTTCACTTCAAAAACAAGGAATCGCTATTCAGATTATTTGAAATTCACGAAAGGCACCTTGAAGGGAAGCATAAGTGGCGGAATGTGACATTTATTTTAAATTACTACTTTGGATAAAATCAGAAAAAAAATTAAATTTCTGGTTTTTATGTCAAATATCTTACCAATCAGATTTTTTTTAACATTTCAAAAGGCATATTAATGGAGCACTAAATTCGCAACTTTGTCTTTAGCTGTGAGATCTCAATGGTGAGAAGCGATTTTGTTACAACCAATATATGTTTCGAGTATATATTTTGTTTCACTCCATATACTAGGTGACTTTTTATAATTTATGGCTATAAAAATAAATCACTAAAGTTAACGCAGTTTGAAGTTGTAAATGAAATCTTCCCACTTCCCAAAGTCCAGGAAATCACGTTAGTCGAAAAATCAGAGATAAAAATGTGTTTCATTTCCCCATATAATTAGTCAGCTAGCTGTCGTATCATCTGGATTTAATTAGAAAAGAAAATAAAAACACGGTACATCTGGATATGTTGAGAGAAATGAGTTCAAAGACATCGGGATTCTTTACATCGCATCTTGGCACTATATCTGTCAATTCCTAGGTTTTTGTAATTTCCTTTACATTTCCTCAATTTTTTTTTCGTTAGATTATATCGTTGCAAAGCGGTGTAGTCACACCATAAAATAAATATATGACTAATAAATAAAGTTTTCATTCGTTGAACTAAAATAATGTTTTGATCAATTAGGTAGAAACTGTTGTTGGAATGTTGGAACTAACGTAATTCACAATTGCAAATAAAAGAAAAATAACTACTTAGCTAGGAAAAATTTTCATTTAAATACTCAACATATTTAATAATAAACTAATCAACAACTTAAAGATTGGAAAAGCAACTTTTAGTCCTATTTTCAAATTGCTGTAACATTTTTGTCGATTTTGAAAGTCCATTTTTCCCACGCTAAGCTACAAAAAGGGATTTTTCAGTAAAGTTGGTATTGGCATGATATACGAGGTGTGCAGTTAAGTCATGCAAAAAACGGTTTGTAAGTAAGGAATTTTGGCTATAATCCATTTACCAGTGTTCAAGTTATAACATTTTACTGAAACTTTATGTCTAATAGAGAACGTATGGACAAATGGCATAAAACTGGAGATATTGATATTGATATTACCATTGTAAAGTACCATATTGTCACACGTAAAAAAAATATTGGAAACATGGCACTCATAAACTTTTTTTTAGATTTTTTGCATGGCTTTATTGATCACCCCGTATATAATATGAATATAAACTTTAGTAAAAAATAACTACTTGTAACTTAATGTGGTTATGACGGGCTCTTAAACTCCGCAAACCGCTTTCACACCGCATTATTTAATAGGCTTCAACATCACACATTAAAAGTATAGAAGTTCACACATTAGGTGTTTTGTTTTAAATAGACCAGAATCATATGTGCTAAAGTGTAATAAATATTTCGTATCTTAAATATGTTTCAATACTAAATGAGATATTTCACGGGAAGAATCCACCCTACTATTAAAGGTAATGTTACGCCTTAACCACAATAGGGCCGGTTTTATTCAGTTTCAACTCCATTTGGAACAATACAGGGTGTCCGGAAATAACATCGCCAAATTACAGATGGTGATTCTACATAAGAAATCATGAACATTTTTTCATATGAAAATCCGAAAATGCATAGTTTCCAAGATACAGGGTGTCAAACTTTTTATAAAAAACAAGTTTTTTGTTAATATCTTAAATATGATTTTACTGATTTTGTTGAAATTTGGCAGGGTTATCTGTAGTAATAAGGGGCTCATTTAGCCTTAATTAGATTAAAAATATAAAGTCCAGTGGCGTCCCGGAGGGCATCATACCGAATATTATTGACAAAAAAAGTGTGCGCCGCTGACTTTTTCAAACATTTTATATTTTTTTTCGTATTAAGCAACTAAAAATACAATATTTTTGATTCTTGAGTTGTTTTCGTATCTTGCGTTGTTTTCGATAAAAAAAGTAAAATCCGGTTTATTACATTTCCAAACTTTTTTGATAAACTCGATATTTTTATTTATATCTTAAATATGCTTTTACCGATTTTGTTGAAATTTAATAGGGTTATCTGTAGTAATAGGCGGCTCATTTAGGCTTTATTAGATTAAAAATATAAAGTCCAGTGGCGTCCCGGGAGTATCGTACCGAATATTATTGACAAAGAAATGTGCGCCACTGACTCTTTTAAACATTTTATATTTTTTTCGTATTAAGCAACTAAAAATTCAACTTTTTTGTTTCTTAATTTGTTTTCGTATCTTGCTTCGTTTTCGAGAAAAAAAAATAATACTAGTTTATTACAGCGTTTGATGTAGAATTTTGTGCCCTAAAGAAATGTAATAAACTGGTTTTTATTTTTTTTCTCGAAAACGAAGCAAGATACGAAAACAAATTAAGAAACAAAAATATTGTATTTTTAGCTGCTTAATATGAAAAAAATATAAAATGTTTAAAAGAGTCAGTGGCGCACATTTCTTTGTCAATAATATTCAGTATGATGCCCCCCGGGACGCCACTGGACATTTTATTTTTAATCTAATAAAGGCTAAATGAGCCGCCTATTACTACAGATATCCCTATTAAATTTCAGCAAAATCGGTAAAAGCATATTTAAGATATAAATAAAAATATCGATTTTATCAAAAAAGTTTGGAAATGTAATAAACCGGTTTTTACTTTTTTTATCGAAAACAACGCAAGATACGAAAACAACTCGAGAATCAAAAATATTGTATTTTTAGTTGCTTAATACGAAAAAAATATAAAATGTTTGAAAAAGTCAGCGGCGTACACTTTTTTTGTCAATAATATTCGGTATGATGCTCTACGGGACGCCACTGGACCTTATATTTTTAATCTAATTAAGGCTAAATTAGCCCCTTATTACTACAGATAACCCTGCCAAATTTCAGCTAAATCAGTAAAATCATATTTAAGATATTAACAAAAAACTGATTTTTTATAAAAAGTTTGACACCCTGTATATTGGAAACTATGCATTTTCGGACCCATGTTCATATGAAAAAATGTTCATGATTTCTTATGTAGAATCACCATCTGTAATTTTACGATGTTATTTCCGGACACCCTGTATATTATTAATATGAGGCAAACTGCAATGAAATTTCCATCATATACATATATGAAAATTCGCTTTGAATATGAAAGTACCCAGTAAATAACATAAATATCACGATTTTGTATTAAATTTAACCTGTTTTTTTAGAAAAGAAAATTGGGTTCCACTTGGATTTTTTTTAGCATATTTCTTTTTAACTAGACCAAAACCATCTTTTGAAAATTAAAGAACCTTAGAGCTATTTATTTTAAAAAATGGTCTCCAGTGTTGAAAAAATAGATTTTTTCCTAAGCAAATAAGCAAAGCTGTTGAGGACCTATGTCTATATGAAATTTTTGCCTTAAAATTGATTAAGGAATTATACCCTAATGTTTGGATAACTATTTAACTAATAACCCGCACAAAATAATCTTTGTTTAACTAAAATTTAAATATCGGTGAATAAACGTTGGATAACGTGTTGCATAAAAACAGAACTCCAGTTAATACCTCATGTTTATTAATTGCCTTTTTTGATAGTGTTGATGGTTCAGGTAAAGTCTCATACATGTTTGCTAATGTAAATATATTGTTCTATCAATTTAAGTAAAAAGTCTATTGCTCCAAATATAATCGATATCAATAAATATGTCGTGCGGCGAGGACTTACTTCCCATACAACGTTGAAAATCTATCAACATATCATTGCTTTAGCTAGATATTCTTTGAATGAGAAAATCATAAGAGGAAATTTTAAAAAATATTCAATTTATGTGTAGCATCAATTTACCGATTCCTCAAGCTATTAATTAAATTTTGTCTCCAACTTTCAATTTAATACTAATTTTCAGAGAGGACTTAATTTCCTTATTGCTTTATCTAGATAGTACTTGAATGAAAAAATCATGATTCTCGTGAAGTTCTCTTCTGGTAAACGCGAAGATAAAAAAAATATTCAATATATGTGTAGCACTAATTTAACGATTCCTCAAGCTATTCATTAGAAACTGTCTCCAAGTTTTAATTTAATATTAATTTTCAGAGAGGACTTACTTTCCTTACAAAATTGAAAATCTGTCAACATGTTATTGCTTTATCTAGATATTATTTAAATGAGAAAATCATAATTCTCATGAAGGTTTCTTCTGGTACATGCGGAGATTTTAAAAAATATTCAATTTATGTGTAGCACTAATTTAACAATTTCTAAAGCTATTAATTAAAAAATGTCTCCAAGTTTTTTTTTAATACTAGTTTTCAGAGAGGACTTACTTTCTTTGCAAAACTAAAAAATTGTCAACATGTTATTGTTTTATCTAGATATAGGAATATGCATGAGAAAATCATAATTCCCATGAGGTGTTCTTCTGGTACATGCGGAGATTTAAAAAAATATTTACTTTATGTGAAGCACTAATTTAACGATTCCTCAAGCTATTATTTAAATGTTGTCTCCAAGTTTGAATTTAACACTAATTTTCAGAGAGGACTTACTTTGCTTGCAAAATTAAAAATTGGTCAACATGTTATTGCTTTATCTAGATAAAATATGAATGAGAAAATCATAATTCTCATGAGGTGTTCTTCTGAAACATGTGGAGATTTTTAAAAATATTCAATTTATGTGTAACACTAATTAAACGATTCTTCAAGCTATTCATTAAAAAATGTCTCCAAGTTTCAATTTAATACTAATTTTTATTATTTCAATTCTGCTTGCAAAATTAAAAATTGGTCAACATGTTATTGCTTTATCTAGATATTTTTTGAATGAGAAGATCATGATTCTCGTGAGGTTGTCTTCTGGTAAGTGCGAAGATTTAAAAAAATATTCAATTTATGTGTAGCACTAATTTAACGATTCCTCAAGCTATTCATTAAAAATTGTTTCCAAGATTCAATTTAATACTAATATTCAAAAAGAACTTGCTTTCCTTGCAATTATTTGAACGGGAAAATCACAATTCTCATAAGGTGTTCTTCTGATACATGCGAAGATTTAAAAAAATATTTAATTTAGTTGTAGCACTAATTTAACGATTCCTCAAGCTATTCATTAAATTTTGTCTCCAAGTTTCAATTTCATACATTCCTTGCAAAATTGAAAATGTGTCAACATGTTATTGCTTTATCTAGATATTATTTGAATGCGAAAATCACAATTCTCATGAGGTATTTTTCCGGTACATGCGAAGATTTAAAAAAATATTCAGCTTATGTGTAGCACTAATTTAACTATTCCTAAAGCTATTCATTAAATTTTGTCTCCAAGTTTAAATTTAATACTAATTTTCAGAAAGGACTTACTTTCCTTGCAAAATTGAAAATCCGTCAACATGATATTTCTTTCGCTAGATGTTATTTGAATGAGAAAAGCGCAATTCTCATGAGGTATCCTTCTGGTATTTGAATGAGAAAATCACAATTCTCTTGATGTGTTCTTCTGGTACATACGAAGATTTAAAAAAATATTCAATTTATGTGGAGCACTAATTTAACGATTCCTCAAGCTATTAATTAAATTTTGTCTCCAAGTTTCATTTTCATACATTCCTTGCAAAATTGAAAATCTGTCAACATGTTATTGCTTTATCTAGATATTATTTGAATGCGAAAATCACAATTCTCATGAGGTATTTTTCTCGAGGGGTAAACCGCTGCCAAATATTTGTACACCAGATTACACAATATTGAGTGACTACACGGACTTCACCGAAGATTACACGGACTTCGCCGAAGATTACACGGACTTCACCGAAGATTACACGGACTTCACCAGATACTATACAGACTTCACCTCAGATTACACATGCTTTACAAGATTACACAGATTTCACATATGATTTCACAGAATTTATCTATGATTACACTGGATTACACAGATTACACATATGCATGCACAGACTTCACACTTATGTGAATATACGTATTTAGTAAATTATAACAACTATATTTCGTTTAAAAAAGGAACAGTTCTAAATTACTTCAATGTCTTTAATTAAAATAAAAAACAAAAAACTTAAATCATACAACAAATATTATCAAAAGTAACATAAGAAAATTCTTTGGTGAGATAAGTAACTAGCTAACTTAAGCAGCTTAATTCAATTAATAGCTTAAGAAATAACAGCTTCAAATTATTCTAATGTCTAATATAAAATTTCCATACGACTAAATTATTAATTACAATTTAGGTCCGGAAAAATAATATAAAATAAATAATACCTATTCTTAAAAACAATAAACAATAGGTTTAACTATTGCCAACCGGGTTGCCAACTTATTAACAAAAAAAAAATTAACTAAGCTAAAACTTATTTAGCACAAAGTTGCTAAATTGATGGTATCTATGTCAAAGAACCAAAATACAATTTAAGTCAAACTTACATAAATATTTGCACATAATAATATTATGAATTTTCGCGAAGTAGAAATAATATGCTTTTTTCCATTTTACACATACCAAAAATACCAGAAAATATCAATATTATCACTCTTACCACGGACCCCAATGTGTCGTTTCGGCTTTTTCTAACTATTTTCAAAGTGTGTACAAAGGCTCCCACCAGCCTGCAAATATTGATCCGTTAATGCAGTATTCCGATAGCATCGACATTTCACCAATAACTACTGATGATATGGTTGCAGCAAGCAAAAAACTTTAAAACCTCTGACCCCCACTTCATTGTTAGAGACTGTTCCATCGTTTTATGCGAGCCACTGTATCATATCTTCAATCTGATCCTGGAACTGGGCGTACTTTCCGAAACCTTGCAAGAGTCTGTCCCATTCATAAGAAGGGCGATCGAACAGTTATTGAGAATTATCGTCTTATCTCCATCTTATGTAACTTCTCCAAAATATTCGAGATTACCCTGTACAAATTTTACCAGCATCTTTGTCATTAAATTGCTTTATTTCTACTTCGTTAGAACAAGGCTGGATTATGGGTCACTTGTATGGTGTCCGTGGTATGATTGCCACATTGATTCGTTGGAGGCACTGCAGAGGCGATTTCTCAAGTATCTTATGTTCAGAGAGGACGGTAGGTATCTACCCAGACAAAGGGTTTGATCATTCCCTTTTGTTGTCTAGATTCAGGGAACTGTCGCTGTCTGCGCGCAGAGACTCATAATCGCTGACATTCCTATACTTATAAGCTTCTCAATGATGTGATCGATTGATTGCCCCTTTCTTTTGGAAAATATACCAATTCATGTACCGCGTTTAGGAGCTAGACAACAACCCGCGTTCAGTCTGAGATTGGAGAGATCTAATATTCTATACCAGAGCCGCATTTAGAACATGTGCAAAAATTTCAATCTTGTATCAAACGCCTGTCATTTACATACCAGCAGCTTTCTAACGTCCTGAAATATCTGCGTGAGGCGTCTGGTTTCCCACCTTAATTGTATCTCCACATTCTTCATCTTTATTTTTCATCTGTATTTCTCTTGTCACTTCTTATTTTGTCTTCATTTGTTTTTTAGTTTCCTATCTTACTTTGCGTTATTCGTAAAGTTCTTGATCGGTTTTGTTCCTCTGCATTCCTTATTTTTAGTCTTAATTTAATTTGCTAGTTTATTTAAATTATTACTATTATTTATATTATATTGTATTATTTTTCTTTGTGTAACAATATTTTTATGAATTACTTGTTCTTAATTTGTATGGGAATTTCCTGTAAATGGGCGTTTGCCTGTTGGAAATAAAGAGCTTATTATTATTATTATTATTATTATTATTATTATTCCCACTGAAATTTTTCTCCGAATATGGCTTCTTACTCTTACTCTTTAAAAATTATGGTAGATTCCGATAATTATCTAGCATTTGGCAACACTGTTTAGGACATCGAACAGGTAGTTGCGACGTTGTGACATGTACTTTGTGAATTATGCATAGTTATTGCGCATGCGCATGTTAGATAATTGTACACAAATACTATAAGGATTACACGGACTTCACTATGATTTCACGGATTACACAGGATTACACTCCAAGATTTCACGGATTACACTAGATTACTCGTTGATTACACACGGATTACACATAAGTACATGCAGATTTCACATGACTACACATAGATTTCAAGATTTCACATGATTACACGTAGATTACACGTGATTACACAAAATCTGTACACCAGATTACATCAGCGGTTTACCCCTCGGTTTTTCTGGTACATGCGAAGATTTAAAAAAATATTCAACTTATGTGTAGCACTAATTTAACGATTCCTAAAGCTATTCATTAAATTTTATCTCCAAGTTTCAATTTAATACTAATTTTCAGAAAGGACTTACTTTCCTTGCAAAATTGAAAATCCGTCAACATGATATTTCTTTCGCTAGATGTTATTTGAATGAGAAAATCGCAATTCTCATGAGGTGTCCTTCTGGTATTTGAATGAGACAATCACAATTCTCTTGATGTGTCCTTCTGGTATATACGAAGATTTAAAAAAATATTCAATTTTTGTGGAGCACTAATTTAACGATTCCTCAAGCTATTCATTAAATTTTGTCTCTAAGTACTAATTTTTAGAAAGGACGTACTTTCCTTGCAAAACTGAAAATCTGTCGACATCTTATTGCTTTATCTGGATATTATTTGAATGAGAAAATCATGATTTTTATGAGATTCTCTTCTGGTACATGCGGAGGTTTTTAAAAATATTCAATTTATGTGTAACGCTAACTAAACGAATCCTCAAGCTATTCAGAAAAATTGTCTACAAGTTTCAATTTAATACTAATTTTCAGAGAGGACTTACTTTACTTTCAAAGTTGAAAAAATCTGTCAACATGATATTGCTTTATCTAGATATTATTTGTATGAGAAAATCATGATTCTCATGAGGTTTTCTTCTGGTAAATGCGGAAATTTTAAAAAATATTCAATGTATGTTTATCACTAATTTAACGATTCCTCAAGCAATTCATTAAAAATCGTTTCCAAGTTTCAATTTAATGCTAATTTTCAGAGAGGCCTTATTCTCCTTGCAAAATTGAAAATCTGTCAACATGTTATTGCTGTATCTAGATTTTATTTCAATGAGAAAATCATAATTCTCATGAGGCGTTCCTTTGGTACATGGGAAGATTTAAAAAAATATTCAATTTATGTGTAACACTAATTTAACGATTCCTCAAGCTATTCATTAGAAATTGTCTCCAAGTTTTAATTTAATACTAATTTTCAGAGAGGTGTTACTTTCCTTGCAAAATTGAAAATCTGTCCACATGTTATTGATTTATCTAGATATTATTTGAATGAAAAAATCATGATTTTCGTGAGGCTCTCTTCTCGCTAATGCGAAGATTAAAAAAAATATTCAATATATGTGTAACACTAATTTAACGATTCCTAAAGCTATTTATTAAAAATAACCTTCAAGTTTCAATTTAATACCAATTTTCAGAGAGGACTTGCTTTACTTGCAAAATTGAGAATCTGTCAACACGTTATTCCTTTATCTAGGTATTATTTTAATGATAAAATCGCAATTCTCATCAGGTTTTCTTCTGGTAAATGCGGAGATTTTCAAAAATTTTCATTTTATGTGATGCACTAATTTAACGATTCATCAAGCTATTCCATAAAAATTGTCTGCAAGTTTCAATTTAACACTAATTTTCACAGACGACTCACATTCCCTGCAAAATTGAAAATCTGTCAATATGTTATTGCTTTATCTGGATATTACTTGAATGAGAAAATCACGATTTTCATGAGGTAAATGCATGTGGTAAATGCGGAGATTTTAAAAACTATTCAATTTATGTGTAGCACTAATTTAACGATTCCTCAAGCTATTCATTAAAAATTGTCTGCAAGTTTCAATTTAATACTAATTTTCAGAGAGGAATTACTTTTCTTGCAAAATTGAAAATCTGTCAACATGTTATTGCTTTATCTATATATTATTTGAATGAGAAAATCATATTCTCATGAGGTTTTTTTCTGGTAAATGCGGAGAGTTTAAAAAATATTCAATTTATGTGTAACACTAATTTACCGATTCCTCAAGCTATTCATGAAATTTTGTCTCCAAGTTTCAATTTAATACTAATTTTCAGAGAGAACTTACTTTCCTTGCAAAATTGAAAATCTGTCAACATGTCATTGCTTTATCTAGATATATTTTGAATGAGAAAATCATGGTTCTGCTGACGTTCTCCTGTGGTAAATGCGAATATTTTAAAAAATATACAATTTATGTGTAGCACTAATTTAACGATTCCTCAAGCAACTCATTCTGATAAATGCCGAGATTTTAAAAAGTATTCAATTTATGTCTAGCAGTAATTTAACGATTCCCCAAGCTATTCATTAAAAATTGTCGCCAAGTATCAATTTAATACTAATTTTCAGAAAGGACTTACTTTCCTCGCAAAATTGAAAATCTGTCAACATGTTATTGCTTTATCTAGGTATTATCTGAATGAGAAAATCATGATCCTCATGAGGTTCTCTTCTGGTAAATGCGGTCATTTAAAAATATATTCAATTTATGTGTAGCACTAATTTATATAAACATTGTCTCCAAGTTTCAATTTAATACTAATTTTCAGAGAGGACTTACGTTCTTTTCAAAATTGAAAATCAGTCTACATGTTATTGCTTTATCTAAATATTATTTGAATGAGAAAATCATAATTTTCATGAGGTTTTCTGCTGGTACATGCTGAGATTTTAAAAAATATTGAATTTATGTGGAACCCTAATTAAACGATTCCTCAAGCTATTCATTAAAAATTGTCTCCAAGTTTCAATTTAATACAAATTTTCAGAGAGGACCTACTTTCCTTGCAAAATTAAAAATCTGTCAACGTGTTATTGCTTTATCTAGATATTATTTGAATGAGAAAATCATGAATCTCATGAGGTTCTCTTCTGGTAAATGCGGACATTTTAAAAAATACATTTAATTTATGTGTAGCACTAATTTAACCATTCTTGGACATGATACATATCGCAAGAAAATTTATTTTGATCCGAATATAATTAAGGAACGAATCGAACAAATACACTTGGAATAGAGGAAATTGAGTAATTCTATCTAAGGCTTCCAGTGAATTGATCAGCGAAATATTGAATATTTCGGTGGCAACGAGAATTATCGAGCAACAAAATTAAACAACATTTAAAAAAAGTAAATAACTCAAATACTCTAAATTTGTCATATATATAATTTTTTTTTTAAATATTGTCGTTCGAAAGTAGTACTTTCAACACTTGTTATGTAATATACTACTTCACTGCTTAAATTTCAACTCATCTGTGCTTTACTTATAAAAATATTTTAATTGCCATTCGATTGAACTGATGATCAAACAATTTAATCTAATGATCGAATAATTTAATCTACTGCTTAAATTTCAACTCGGCTGTTGTCCTATTTATTTTACTGCTCATCCATTAATTTTTTTTACAAAAATAGATACCTATTCTATTAAACTGATGATCAAATATATTTAATCTGATGGTCCAATAATTTAATTTCATTTTTAACACCCATGTTTCGGTTAATGTAAAGCCAGAGTGCAAGAATGTTGCTTTCACATTAAAGGAAGCTTTGTTACATAGCTTGAGGATATTTAAATGCTACAAAATATGTAGTTGATGTTGATGTTGAATTATGAGACGAACAAATGTTAATTTTATTGTGTCTCGGTTTTACAAAAATATATTAATTTGAATCAAAAATTCCTTAAGTCACTAACTTTGATGCCAGGGGTTGCCTAATATAAAGCCAAAAAAGCACCAAATAATATTTTAAAAAAATCTTAAAATAGAGAAAAACGCGCGGGAAATGTTATTTTATAACTTGAGGACATGTAAACACTACAAACTATGTAGTTGATGTTGATTATGAGGCGTTGAAAATTTTAATTTGATCGCATCTCGGATTCACCAAAATATATTAATGTGAATAAAAATTTTCCTTAAGTCACTAACATTGATGCAAGGTATTGCCTAATATAAAGCCAAAAAAGCATCAGAAATCCAATAATAATTTAAAAAGTCTTCAAATATAGAAAAACGCGCGGGAAATAGTGTCTTATAGCCCGAGGACATGTAAACCCTTCAAAATATGTAGTTGATGTTGATGTTGATTATGAGGCGTTGAAAATTTTAAAGTCATCGCATCTCGGTTTCACCAAAATATATTAATTTGAATAAAAATTTTCTTTAAGTCACTAACATGATGCCAGGGATTGCCTAATATGAAGCCAAAAAGCATCAGAAATGTAATAATAATTAAAAAAAATCTTCAAATATAGAAAAAGCGCGGGATTTATTGCTTTATAGCTTGAGGACATGTAAACCCTACAAAATATGTTGTTGATGTTGATGTTGATTATAATGCAAATTTTCATTTTATCGTATCTCGGTTTCACCAAAATATATTAATTTGAATCAAAATTCTCCTTAAGCCACTAACTCTGATGCCAGAGATTGTCTTTTCAATAGCTTAATATAAAATCAAAAAAGCAGTAGAAGCCCAACAATATTTAAAAAAAAAACTTAAAATAGAGAAGAACGAACAATAACAATAAGGAGCGGAAAATGTTGTTTAATAGTAAATATTTCCTAATCTAGCAATAAATTATTACAACAGCTTGACCCCGGATTGACGCGTTTAAAATTAAACATCTAATTAAGATAAGGAGGTAATACTGATATAATTTAAGTACGTTTAACATTTTTTTTTACTTGCTATCCATACAACAAATATTATGAAAATTGCATGTCCCCAAACTTTTCAAAATGTTAACGGCAATATAGGTGATTAAAATTAACTTAATTTTTCGCTCATTCCGTATTTTTTTTTACTGAAAGTTTAAGTCAATTATCCTTAATAATTAGTAGGACAATTTCAGGTAAATTCTCTGGACTTATAGGAAACATTTTTCCATACTCTGCCTGTAACCAGAAAGAAAAGTAATAATTATTACAATTTTAAAAATCCAGTTCCGTAAACAGCTGATCGTATTCACAAACAGTCCGTCCAAATAGTTTTTCGAACTCGCGCGTCTTTTTTCGGGAGTCGCGGCACGTCAGTTTCCCCACTCCGTTACGGGCGAGGAGCGCGGATAAACTGTGGCCGATATTCCGAAACCAAGTTCAGTTTAGAGGGCGCAAACTCTATCCCTTAACTAACTGTACGATTCTTAAGAGAAGAAGAAGCGGATGGAGCCGCTGGCATTTCGACATAAAAAAGGACGATGACAATAATTTAGATACCCATTATTAAAATGTCATTGAATATTGAAGCGTAGCGTGTCTCATACCGCAATTTTTGTGAAATGGTGAAAAATTCGTATCAAAATTGGGCAACAAAAACGTTAGGGTGTCGTACTATAAAACTGAGATTTTCTCTAGAAAAATCGAAAATAAGCCACAAATTTTAATTTTTAAGAGTAAAGTACCCTTAAGTATTTTGAAAGGTTTTTATTTTCTAAATGTGAAATTACAGCTACCTAAGAAAAAAATTAATATGCACTTTTTTGTCGTACCTGGATAATATCTTCCAGTCAAGGTTATAAAGCACATACATAACACCTATGATGTGTTTGTTCTTAAGTAATTTCTAAATGCCGTTATTTTATGTATTCACCCTTATATTTTTGGATTTAAATAATGATTTTTATATTTTTCTTTTTATATTTCGAAATAAGGGTGCACTACTTTTGACTAATATTAAAGGTCTTGTAAATACCCCTGAATATTACATATGATTTTTCTTAATGTTCTCAGAATAAATCTTAATTATTCTGCCCTATCAATTTTTTTTTGACAAATTTTCCTGCTAGTGACATCTTGTAGAGGGTTATGCGGTAGCTATTTTAAATAGTTTCTCTCGTTTTCAAGTGGGACTAACAATTCAAATAAGCATTTTCTCGACTTCAGACGAGTTTACACCTGACCCTGACCATGCGAGGCTTAGTGGCACGCCAGTGAAACTTTACACTAGGTGATCACAAACAGATAATTTTCGGCATTTCAAAAAGTTGTTTTTGTCAGTAATTTCAATATCAAAAATCTGCTCCGAACAACTTTCTTATGTCGGCAATACTGTTACGGTCCTTAATGTAACGGGATATTTTCGGCATTTGTAACAGTTTGTTTTGGATATTTTAAATATCAATTCCCGACAGACTTGACGTTATTTAAACCGATAAATCTGTTTCGAACAAAGTCTTGTGGCTACCCGAGAATATTACATGTGATTTTTTCTGATTTTCTCAGAATAATGAGAATAAATCTTAATTTTTCGGCACTAACAAATTTTTGCTGAAAAAATTTCCAGTTTGACAAAATGACACTTTGTATAGGGTTATGCGGTAACTATTTTAATTATTTCCTCTCGTTTTCAAGCGGGACTAGAGATTCAAATAGATACATTTTCTCACGAATTAGACTTAAGACGAGTTTGCACTTGCAGTGGCCATGAGGGTCCTAG
The DNA here is from genome assembly GCA_016904865.1 of Pissodes strobi. Lineage (NCBI taxonomy): Eukaryota > Metazoa > Arthropoda > Insecta > Coleoptera > Curculionidae > Pissodes > Pissodes strobi. The sequence continues at coordinate 72,428 of MU186866.1, forward strand.
TTGCACGCCAGTAAAGGTTTGCACTAGATGATGACAAACAGATATTTTTGGCACTTGTAACAGCTTTTTGGGTAATTTAGATCTCAATTCCCAACATCTTTGTCGCAATTTAACACGGCAAATCTGCTTCAAACAATTTCTTATATCGGCAACACTGTTGCGGTCCTTAGTGTGACAAGAACCGCTGAGATGTGAACTCCCCCCAACTCAATGATGCCAAATCGCTGCGAGTAAATTTAAAAAAACGCACGTCAAAAGTAAAATGGGAGAATCTCATGTATCATCAAGATGATTAGGTTGGGTCACTGGCAGGGACATTTTGAATATCGCAGAGTCTGTGTTTTTAATTATCTTTGTTTCTCTGCTGATTCAGATGGTGTTCCCTAACAGTAATTTTTTGTGACGTGGTAGATCTGTAACAGCTACAGTCAATAAATAATAAATAGAATATTTTGGAGGATGACAGGTGTTTCACATTTATTCTTGAGTGCTCAAATAATGTAGCAAAAGTGCCTTTCTCCAACCATCAAAAGGCATTGACATTTTTGTACTATTTTAAGATGTAAAAGCTAACAATTCTCCTACTGTACAAAAATATGCTCGTTGCTAAGCAATGCTTTTAATCCTAGGCTTCAATGTTCTACTTTTAATCCTAGGATTTAAAGTAGTTGCATTTGAGCTTTTAAATTAAAATTTGACGAAAAAAGCATTGCCACTTTCAAACATAATGAAATAAACTAATTGGGCACCTATATTTATGTGTTTATATTGATGTTAAATATATAATTGGAACAATTATTGCCAAAATTCAAAACATTCCTGAAACTATCACTGTCAATTTTGGAATTATTTAAAAGATTTTTATTAATTTTAGAACAATTGAAAACATTCTCAGTAATTGTTGATGCAATATATGAACAGAAACTTGTACTTTCTTTGTCAAGCTGCAATACTTTTCTGGCAGAATTCTCTTTGTTAGTACGTAATTCTTCAATATATCCTTTTGCTATGGTATTCGACTTCCAACCACCATGTCTTTTAAGACAAGTAGCATACGTTTTTCTCAACGAATGTACAATATACCCTTCCAATTTTTAAACTTTAAAAATTTGCGATTTCTTACGACACAGCACTAATTTTGGGAATACCGACAACCAAACTTTGACATTTTCTATTAACATAGGCACTTAAGAAATATGAAGTTCCTGTAAATTTGATGGTCTTAGGGCAACATATTTTTAAAATAAATACAATTAATGTTCGCCTATAATGATAAATGAACCAGGTTTCTTGGTTTTTGTGTGCAAAACTTTTATATTTATAATTGAGGCTGAGCCCATATCTTTAACGAGATCAATTTTTAAACTAACTAATTCGTCACAGCGCATAGGACCTGCAATTTCTAATACTCTCTCTCTCTCACTCACTCTCTCTCTCTCTATCTCTCTTTTTTTCTCTCTCACACAGTTTAACCTTTCGTAAAGGTATGGTGGCATTATGATGTGACTAATGCAGCTCTCTGCACCATCTCTTTCCAAGAGCGTCTGTCCTTCGCGTAATGGGTCGCCTAGTGCATGCTCTCTCCTATTAGGATTTTTAGTTGGTCTACCCACCGCATCGGTGATCGCCTCTTGGTCTTCAGCCGTCGACTTTTCCTTGAATGATCAGTCCTTCCATTGCTTATGGTTTCCTGACGATGTGTCCAAAGTACTTCAAATACTGCCGACTGATACGTGCCGACAATCTAGTTTTGACGTTGAGTTGCGCGAGGATCGAGTCGTTGGTGCGATGTGCAGTCCATGGTATTCAAAACAGCCGTCTGTAGCACCATATTTCCAGTGCGTCAAATCTGCGGCGGTCTGCTAATAAGTGTCCATGTCTCAGCAGCATAAGTCGTGATGGGGAACACTAGCGACTGCAGAAGTCGCAGTTTAGTCCTACTAGTGAGCTGTATCTTTCCAAATGCGCGTGAGCTTCGCCATTGCAATTCTCCTACGGTTTTCTGGCTCACACTCTCCTGTATTTGTCACCATGAATCCCAAGTACCCAAACCGGTTGACCACCTCGATTCCCGCGATATTCGTGATTCCAAGATTGTTGTTATTGAGGCGATCTACGATCATCACTCTCATCTTCGAAGCGTTAATTTTTAATCCGTATATTCTACTTAGTTCTTCCAGTGTTTGCATTATGTTCCCAAGTTCTTGCTCATCCCTCGCGACTATGAGAGTATCGTCGGCGTATCTTAAATTACTGATTTTCCTTTCACCAACTACGATACTACCACCACAATCCTCCAACACCTCCTTCATAATATGCTCGCTATAGATATTAAATAGGAGCGGAGAAAGGATGCATCCTTGCCTCACTCCAACCGCAGTCGAGAAGGCATCGGATTGAGTATTGTTGACCCGTACCATCGCTGAATTCGCTTTGTATAGTTGTTGGACCAAATAATGCACAAGTTTTGTAGGTATTCCCATCTCGATGAGTATGGTCCATAGCTTCTAGTCCACATAACACATGAGCATCCTAATGTTGAACTCCCTGGTTTTTTCAATAATTTGTCGAACGTTTAAAATCTGTTCTCGGGGCCTTTGTCTGCCACAAACCCAGTTTGTGTTAGTTTGGGTTAGTTTGAATGTTGAACTCCCTCGTTTTGTCAATAATTTGTCGAACGTTTAAAATCTGTTCTCGGGTCCTTTGTCTGGCACAAACCCAGTTTGATTGTTTGATATTTGAGGGAGGAGCCTTTGATTTAAGACAGTGAGCATAACATTACTGGCATAAGGGATCAGAGCTATGGTGCGGTAGTTCCCACATTCGAGAGGGAAACCATTTTTAAACAGTGGCATTGTAACGGAATGACACTACTGTTCGGGGCCAGATTACAGATTTCGAGATCCCTTAACACAGGGTGTAAAGGATATCAATGCCAACCTTGCCCATGTTTTTTAGAACTTCTGCCGTAATTCCATCAAACCCTGGTGCTTTCCGGCTTCGCAGTTTTTTGGCTGCGTCTTCTACCTCTTCTCTTAGGATTTCTGGTTCGAGTTCGTATTGCCTGTGGGTCTTTGAAGCAGGCTCAAACTTGTCAGCCAGTCCGATGTCGTCTGCATCATACAATTTGACACAGTAATCGCGCGACACTTTGGCAATGTCCTCGGCGTATGTAATGACATTGCCTTCCTTGTCTTTGATATTTTGTGTTTTAGCTTTAAATTCTCTGGCCAGGTATTTTACCTTATCGAAAAGCTTTGCAGAGTGATGTCCAGTGGCGTGTCTTTCAATTTCCTCACATAACTTGTTAATGCGGTTGTTCTTGTCTCTTCTGCAAGCGCATTTGATATCCTTGATTATCTTCGATAGCGCCTGTTTATTCTCCTCTTGATCTCCCCTAAGAAGTTGGATATTACGCCGTTGTAGAACCAGTGCCAATGTTTCTTCCGTCATCCAATGCTGACGGTTTTTTGCGTTTTTTGCTTCTACCAATCGTCTCGACTATCCAATCCTCCGCTCTCCTCCAGAATACTAGAACAATCTTTATTTTCAAATATACGTTTTCAGAGGCCTTATCCGGGAATCGATCCACTTCCTCCTTTGTAAAAGTATTAGATTTTTTAGGTGTATACTCATCATTTTGTCTTTTAAAAAATGCTCGTAATTTTGAATACTTACTAATATCAACATCATTCTCATTATCCAGCCTGGATCTCAAGGCTGGATGGCCATAAATTTGAGAAAGACACCATTGAAAACTATCCACAATCATTTGCACATGTTTTTCTTTACACCAATCAATCAGCCGCTGATATGCAAGTTCATAAATTTGGCGAGATTTAGAGGGCAAGAGATTTAGAGATAGTGCTTCTGCAGTTTCCAGTACATCCGCAGATCTACTTGTCTCCAATTTAGAATTCATTTTCAAAACATGCATGTCTACTTCACAATCAATATTTACCAACAATCACCATATATCTCTAGGACTACCTGCCATCGCTGTTATAATATTCAAATTTATTACCAAATTATTTAAATAATTAAATGTATTAGTTTGGTTGAAGAGAAAAATAGTATATATCAGCAATTTTGCAAAAAATGCCCGTATAAAAATTATGCACTTTTAATCCTTATAATATACTATTTTTTAGTGCCCCACGTGGAATGTGAATTCCTAATATGTACTTTTGTGAGAGACCGCTACGCCAGAAATGGGTGAGATATCTTTCATTATTCAGGCTGTTAAGCTCTTGCACTTCACCAGAATGTGAGATTTATGAACTTCACTTAGAGATATTTTCTTGTTCTTTGCAGGCCTTTGTCATATGCACGTAATTGCAGTTCTCTGTGTACCAAGCTCTATCTGTAGTGTGTTATGTTCCACAAGCTATAACATTAACCCTTTTCACCTTTTATTTCTCAAATTTTATTTCGATTTTAATTGAAATTATTTGTATAAGTAAAAGTAAGAGTTAAACGTTCCTTGAGTTACCCTGTCGCTGCTCAGATGTCTTATTGCGGTGGCACTAGGGGTGTGAGTTCGAATTATGAAAATTCAATTATATGTGGGCGCCAGATCTAGAGTAGACCGAAAGATAAGAAAAGATAAGATAAATTGTCAGATTACATTATCCATAATAAGACACCAATGTAAGGAAAGTAAACGCACGAAATAAAAGATATGCTTTCCCTCAAAAATTTTAATAATAATCTTTGACTCTACTGAGTATCTTTTCAAAATTACATCTTAATTCCAACCACCAATTACGCTTGGCATAGGTAAGATAGAATAAGCAATACTCAACAATATTGATTCTAGATTACAATATAATGAGATCGTAGTATATGAAATTTTCTTTACGACCCTAATTAAAATTAATGATTCTGATAAGCGAATAGCCCATAAGTTACGATCAGCTCATTAATAAGTCAAAATATTTCAATACATAATCCCATAGTAATCTCGAGTAATTATAATCAAAATGGTTTACCAATTAACAATATGTATACCTAGGTAAGATAAACTAAGCAGTACTTAAGAAGAACTTCAATCACATATTTTATTTAGAAAATATGTCTAATTGTGAGCTAATTTAAGAGAAATTTAATTTATATTAAATTTAGGGCTTACCCTTGAAAATTTAAATGTAGCCAAATAATATCACTAGTTCTGTAGTAACTAGAGTAAAGATAAGTAAGAAACAATAGTTTACAAAAATTTACAAATGGAAATTTCCGAGATTAATATTGAGTATGTACATGAGTATTCAATCTCTATAATATATAGTAGGTACTCACTAAAGATAATTATTTTGATTGGTCAGATCAAAATCCAAGTAAGAGGCTTAAAGTTAAAAATAGATAATCTCGTTTTGAGATACAGTAGATTAATTTACAATGAGATATATGTACAAAATTTGATTGATAAGATCAAAATCCAAGTTACAAGGCTTAAAGTTAAAGATATATAATCTCGTGTTGAGATTACGATAAGATAACTGTAAAATAAGGTAAATATACAAGATAAAGCAAAGGTAAGATAAAGGTAAGATATAGATACGGTAAAGATACTTTTAATTAAATTTTGAAATGTTGGTTTTTCAGTTTTAAAAAGATGAAATAATGAGGAATTGTGCAAACATTTCTAAAAGGTAAAAAGGATCACTTATCTTATTCCAGACAAGAATGCTCAGGGCTCCAAAACCCTTCTTCAGCAAAGTAGTTTCATAACCACGGAGTCATCCCGACCATGTAATTTCCACTTTCCAACCAACAATTACATTGCTACCCACCAGGCTACGATTGGAATGGAACGCGTCCGTGAATCTCCTGATCCTCTCCTATAGTCTCCTCATTTGCCCATATGAATTGAAATTTAGTACTATCACTCGAACCAGTTCAAATTTAGGGTCCAATCAGAGTTGAAGTTACAATTAGAGTAAAGTTACGTAGGTAGAGTTAAGATTAAATTTCAAAGTAGAATTAAGAGCCTGATGTTCGGCTCTCCTTCAGTGTCGGCTAATCCATATTAAAATGCCATTGGAGTCAAAAATCATTATATCCAGCCTAGCTGCTATCAATTTCCAGGGAAATTAACAAAACATTCTTGACGCCGTTGTCACCGCCTTTACACACTTAGGCCTGAAGGTCTATTCGAAAAGGGACTTCTGCTTCAGCAACAATCGGTTTTATTCACCAAAACTCATAAAAACTAACTTCCGCAGGATGACACGAGAACAACCTACAAAACCCGAGTCGATACGAGGTCAATTCAAATACCACCAACTAAGTAATCACGAATTCACTTCCTAATTAGAAAATTCCGCGAAAAACTCGATCAAACCTCCTTCACAAAACATTCTGAATTATGTAACTGTCAAAACAAAGCACCTAGTCATGTCACAAACTAAAGAAAGGCTGTAAAATTAATAGATGCATTGTTAGTTGCCTATCTACATAGCCAACTTTTCATATTAAATTCAAGATTCCGGCAATCATATTTGGGATTACAAAAACTGTATGCCTGCAGTCCAGTGGTATAGACAAATCAATTACATTAAAATAATTCCAATGGTGTGCTAGATTATATCGAAGTTTGTGAATGTAAGAAAATAAATGAATTGTTTTTGGATATTTAACCGCGAATTGCTACAGAAAATTCATAATTACTGACATTGGAACGAGCATATCCAAATGATTGTTACAAAGCTCCTGTACATCATCTCCTCTAACCCCCAGGTGTGTCATGGCCGCAGTAGCGTCCCTTAGTCTGCGCTTCCTCGTTAAAAATACTGATTCGGCCTTATCTGGATTGGCTATGGGCTCAATCCCCCTGACACACCGTCTCTCTATCAATTAAGTGAAGTGCTGGTTGTATGAATCGCCCTGTGCAACCTGTACTTTTGATTTAAATAATTCAGCTCTCGAATATTAATATCTTTTATTTTTTACTGTTTCTTAAGCACCTTAATTTCATATGCGGCGTATTTTTGTCATGGTATCGGCAATACCAATGCCTTCAGTATACATTAGTTCAGAAAGACATTTTCATGACAATTATTATCTCATAAGATTTGCTATGTACCATCGTGCCGAAAAAAATCTGGGACAACAAAATTCTCGTTGTTGAATAGCTTCTAGGCTATAAAGAGTATGCAAAATCTATTGAGGATAGGTTATCATTGTTGCCATGGAAGTGAAAAGGTTAAGCACCGAAACAATAATACTAGTACCTTTTGTAAAAGTACGAGGAAAAATGAAAATACGTATGTTTCTTGATTTAAAACGTAACACAAATAAAAACAAAATTTTTTATTTGGTATTTGCACCGCTATTATCGATTAAGGCTTGCAAATAATCGCTTTTTGCTCGGTGGTTAACGCGGGCATTTTAAAAAATATATTTCTTTTGACACATCCGTCAGTCACAAAATTAAATCGAACTGGTAATTTCAAAACAAGCTAATAGTCCGGCAGATTAAACTACATTTTGCTGTCCCAGTTTTTTTTCGGCACGATGGTACGTCCCATAAGACTCAAGGTATTTTCAGCAAAGCAGAAGCAAGCAATATGATATATTAATTAAAGTACCAAAGACCGCCACCGAATCAAAGCAAGAAATATACCTTCGCTTACTGTATTGCTGTCAACATCGCATGAATCTTCACCCTATAAATTTCTTATATACGAGGTATTCTTCTAATAAAACAATTTTTAGTGAAAATGTGAGTTAAAAAAAACAGGTTTTTCTGGCGCAGTAAGTTTAATTTCGTCTTTGCTTACAATGTGTCCTAAATATTGGGCCATTTTTCTTTAAAATTCTGATTTAGCGAGTTGAATTTTCAATTTAGAACCGCGTAACCTTGAAAACATTTTTCTTAGTTTTATGATATGTTCTAGTGAAGGGAAAATCGGATGATTTTTAGAATCGAATATCTTGCATTCGAATACTTTTTAGAATCGAATGATTATTCGAATACAAAGAATCGAATTATTTGGATTAGTCGCGATATCCCAAATGTTTCAATTAGCGATTCAACCTTTCGTGTGACTTCGAAGTCTCGTTCTCGAATTCAAATTTACAAATTGTCTGATTCTAAATTGTTTGATCTTGATGTTTTCATTCTTGATACATTTAAGCCTAAGAGCAAAATATTTTACAAAGATTAGCGAAAGCAATCACAATTAAAAAATAAAATATTGGTTAAAAGTATCATAGTATCTAAACATACTATGTGAAAGTTTATTAAAGATTTACTAAAATCATCACTTTTTAATAATTTAAATTTGAATTCCCAAAACTTCTTATCTTCTGCATATTGCAAAAATATGTATGTCATACCTGCCGACTACCGCATTTAAAATTAATAATATGTTTACTACAGAAGAAAAATATTCAACAATTAAAAAACTACCACAGTACCTAATTAAACTACTCTATTTTATACTTTTTTACAGTATAGCGTTTTCGATTATTGTTCACCATAATACAAAACAAAGCCCGCTATTATTTGTTGCTCAGACGGCAGACCATCATAATCGAACAAGTTCGATGATGATAATCGCATTTGACGCGAATTGTGCCGATTCATATTTCATTTCGATTCAACCAGCATTCGAGGGAAAATTAATTCCGTGTTAGCGCATTCGAATATTTCTGGTATTCGAATTCTTCGTAGAGAATCGAATGCATTCGAATGCAATCCAGAATCAAATACTTCGATTATTTGTGTTCGAATAGTCCCCTCACTAATATGTTCTTCTAAACTTGTACTAAATATAATTATACTGTCACTGTCTAGGTAAGCAAAACATGTTTCATTTTGTAAGCCACGTAAAATGTTATTCATTACCCTTTGAAATGTTGCCGGGACATTCTTCAGTCCAAAAGACATTTTTAAAGCTTGGGAAATATAATTTTCGTTCATTTGTATTTGGCGAAATCCGTTAACTTAATCAAGGGTAGTGAGATATTGCGCTTTACCTAGTTTGTCTAAAATTTCATTAATTTGAGAAATTGGAAATTTCAAATCTACCGTTTATGAGTTTAATTTTCCATAATCAATAACAATGCGTCATTTCTGTTTACCGGACTTCTCCATTTCCTTTGGTACTATCCATGTAGAGGCTGACCAGGGTGAATTAGATGTTTGAATAATATTGTGCTCTAAGAACTTAGAAACCAGAGCTTTAACTTCTTCGCGATGTATTTCATGGTATCTATAACTTTTAGTATACATTGGTTGGTTAGGTGCATACCTTTACAATAATAAATATCCTGATGAAACTGTAATAATATATATAAAAGAATCAAAAAGATGTCTTGTTACAGATGGTCCATTGCTCGAGGAGACGCCCCTAAATACCACAACTTAAATAATAACCCAGGAATAATACCCTACAAAATTGGAAATGCACAAAAAGTTACTAACCATTGGACTTTTGTAAAAATATTTGACGGGACAGAGGCTTAATTAATGAATTTTCTGAAATCAATAATAAATAAAACATCCTTAAGGAAACATTAAATAACTTTACCGAGTATAAAAAAGAGCATTAAAATTCATATGAAACAATTTGAAACAAAAAATTCATAATCAAGTTGATCAAATTCTTCCAACTAAAATACGTGAAAGGTGTGCCCTAAAAATGGCCTAGGGAGTAGAATTAAAAGTTGAACACGTCACTAAGTAAGTCAATATACAATCTTCAAGAAACTGTTAAAAACCTTTCTCATAATCGCATAATTATGCTAAACGAACGTGTTAATAATAGTTATTTATGTACCAAGGGTATTAAGTAGATGTTTATGCCCTGAGGGCGACAATGTTACAAACCCGAGGGCCTCTGGCCAGAGGGTTTATAAGTCGCCCGAGGGCGTACACATCTAGTAATACCCGTGGTGCATACAAACTTTTATGTCATACTAGTTCGTTATTGCATTCACAATATGTAAATATTTTAAAAAATACGAATTCAATTCAATTATTTGAGTCCATAAAGTGTACTTTATGCCCGCACGGGCCATAATGTGGACTTTATGCCCGCACGGGCATAAAGTAATCCATTATGTAAATGGTATCTAAGGTATAAAAACACAATAATGTACTGTTATGACATAAAATCATATATGTCATAATGAATAAATTGATATAGAGGAAAACAACCTTTTTGAATTCAAATGATTCCTATGCCGATATCCATATTTTACCAGAATATTTGCGATATTTTTGAAAAAATCGAAGAGGCAATCAGGTTTGCAAAACTAGATACTTTTCATAATTCTATAATTACCACCAAAGATTTCTTACATTAATGAGTACGGTAATCATAAATTTTTAACTGAGACATTGCCATTTGAACTAATAACTGAGAATATGCTAAAATTAGAAAATACGTTGGGAATAAATCATGAAAATGTGAAAAATAAAGAAATTATTTTTGTCATTGAGATTCCCTTAGTAGAGGACGAAAATTTTGATTAATTTCAATTATGTCCATTACCTTAGTGACAAAGTGAGTTTGTTAAAAACAAGTTTTTCTTGGCCCGACATTTAAGTCGGGTTCATATTGTCAGTTAGCGACGCGACAATCGTTTGCAAAAACCAGTAACGAGCGTACACAAAATCAAAGAAAGCGAACCAAAGTAAAGGTTTTCAGATCAG